>JARGYV010085672.1:0-14012 GCA_029532675.1 Ornithodoros moubata
ATTTATGTAACGAATTTCGTACGTTAGCGCATTTATGTAACGAATTTCGTACGTTAGCGCATTTATGTAACGAATTTCGTACGTTAGCGCATTTATGTAACGAATTTCGTACGTTAGCGTACGAACGTTAGCGCCTTCCCGGCGCAACGTTCCGGGAAAATGCTGGTATTCACCGCACGGAGTTCGCTGACACCCGCAGCACGGAGTATATTCTCGTAAAGAACATCCTCCGTCGTAGCGCTTCTAATCTTTTCAGCACGTGCTTTCGAATCCTCCAGGCAACGGTAGGCAGAGGTAGACCCTTGGAAGCACGTCTTCCACTCGGCGCGGAAATTTTCCGTCCCGCTCATTGCGTGTGCAGGCGAATTTTGCGTCGGAGCGGCGGACAGCTCTGCGAAGGGCGGTCGAACAAGGAGCGTGGCGTGCGTCTACCGCTGCTGCGGCAGCCGAGAGGCGTTGCAGCTGAATGAAGCGTGCGTCTGTCGTGGGCTCGTTATGAAAGGAAGCGTAGGACTCTCGACGAGGTCGCGCTTTAGAGTCTGCGCTGGAAGAACGCGCTTTGGGACGGTTTCTGTGTGCTTCGTAGAGGGGTGCATTTGTAGGAAAAGGTCTGAGATTTGTACTCTGTTAGCTAAAAAGGCATACGTTAATGCCTGAAAAGGAGTAAATGGTTTGGTCCCATAGCGAACGCCATAAGAGGAGTATTTTTTACTCCTTTTTACATTGAGTAAATTTACTCCTTCTTCAAAACTGTACATGGAGTATAAAAACACCGATAAGGGTGTATGAGGGGTGGAGTCAATGAAGGAGTTACTTGCAGATGCACATTGCAGGAGTAAACATTATTCCTTCTCTTAAAACGGAGAAAAATGTGAAGATGTGCCATCTCTACTCCTTTCTGTTTAAAGTTGGAGTAAACTACCATTTTCACTCCATTTATAAGGAGCAAGCAAAACGTGTCAAGAGTAAAGGTGTATACACCATTTTTACTCCTCCTGTACTCGTTTTCGACTAACAGTGTAGGCTATGAAATGGGGTATCCGAGCCTTGCTACGCGTAGGTAGTGCTGTTTTTCTGTGTGTGGTTTTCACCGTGTCTGACGGCGATGGGTGCAGTCCATTCCGGGGGTTCCGAGGGAATTTTGTGACTGCCCGACTGCTTGCTTCAATATCGCGGTCCCCTTGGGCGCTTTATATATATATAAAAAAGTAAATAAAAGCCGGGTGGAAGACGATATAAAAGTAATCGAGGCAGAAGACGGGATGGGGGAAGTTCTTCTTCGGGGAATGGCCATTACAGAGTTTTGTGCTCTGCGAGTAGGGGGGAGGTTGGCGGAGAGGAGTCTCCCTACAAAACGGAAATTTTAGAAGGAAGTCCCGCTCGCAGGGAAGGGAGGCTTTCCTCCTTCGGGGGTGTAGGGAGGGGGGTGGGGGGTGTTTTGGGGGGATTTTGGCAAACTAGGAAAGGAAGCGGCCGCTCCATTTTCTCCCGTCCACCAAAAGTTCGAGAGATTTTTTTGGGTCGCGTTTTTCGTTCTGTAATTCGGCACTGCTGCGGACTGTGTTGGGTAGAAGGAGCGATTTTTGTGTAGTTTTGGCGTTTGTGTCGTAGTCGCCGCTCGGGTTGCAGTAAGTGCTGTATTGTGCTCCGTGTCCTTGCCGCTACAACGCCCGCGAGTTGTGTTTCTCGGTGCTCTTCTCGACCACTCGAATTTCGCTTGCGTTATCAGTTTCCGTTTCTGTGTCACGTGATGGACCAGTAGGCTTTCTGCGATAAGCATTAGGGTGACGCAATTACAGTCGCCGGTTACGGCGTTATACCGCACAAAGTTTTTGTTAGTGTTTTTTTTTTTTAGAAAATGCGTCATTTCCTGCCAAATATGCAGGTTAGAGACTACGCACAGGTCGTTGTGCCATCTGCCCGACGTCTAGGCTTAGAATGCGGTCCATTGCATGTCAATACTGAGGTGTTCGCACTTTTGTGCCTTGCAGGGAACTACAGCACAATAACATCGCAGACGTCAACGAACACTCGTTTCGGAACTTGACGAACTTGATAAAAATGTAAGTACTTGCTGTTCATTTCCGGTACGCTTAAACGATTTATAGCGTTGTCAAACACACCGAGCGCCATTAAAATTAAATCTGAACCCATCCCACCGCATAGTTTTGGAGCCAACGTTTCTGGGCTAGAAGTCTTTACGTAAAATAGCTGAAGTGTCGTTGATATCGACCAGCGGTCACCGAAAACGAGTGCCATAGCCATTGTCGTAGCCCAAATAAAACCGAGCCAACATTAGCCGCAGCATTAGCCGCATAACCGGCCGTTCGTCGTCTGCAGCAAGCAGACGAGATCGCGAAGGAAGGAAACAAGGAATCACGCGGTCCAGACGGTTTCGCCAGTCTTCGTTTTGCTTGTTTCACTGGAAACGCTTGCCGACGGCAAGCGCGCGTGACGCCGCCGTCGCCATGCTGGCTGTTGGAGGAAAAGCATCTGTGCTTGCCTGCAACCCCTTTCCACGTCCACGCACGCACGCCGGCGTGGAAGACGTCACGAACGCTCGCCCCCCTCAAGCATTATGTCATCTTTCGAGGAAGCGATTTATTTGCTTCGTGAATTCCCGTATCGTAGCGTGATTTCTCTGGGCCTCTTTTCTCACCTTTCACGCCACAAGTCTACTACGACGCGTGAAAGGGAAAACAGAGAAATTGCTCGCCTACTTCTCCGCGTGTGACTTCCTACAGCGACAGCCTCGCGCATATCAATAGAGCTGGTTGCGTAGGCTGCGGAATGCGTGAAGACGACAAATGCGAAAAGGGTTACGCTATTTTTGTGCGCTTATTTTGCTGCAGGTGTGAACGTCGCACGAATTCGTATAAAAACATATAACATTGATTATGTGTCACTAAGCGACCAGGGTTTTGATTTGAATCGGATCCGTTGACGCCCTTTTTATTGCAGCCATTTATGAAGTTGAAATTCTCGACGTACTAAACGCAGCGGATCGAGCTCTGGACGTAACGGCTTATAAATAAAACAGAACGATCCGGTCGTTAAGTCGAGACACGACTCGAGTCGCACTCACGGGGCAAATCACGTATTTGATTTAGAGCCGATGATTATCATCGAATCATGATCATTACCGAAGCGGGTATGCACATGAAGGAAGTTACATGAGTGGGCTTACCTTACATGACGCAGTCTCTCTCTCTCTCTCTGTAAGATAGGCAACTTACCCTGTCATCAACGTACCGTCCGCCTCACAAATCTTCACCGCCTTATAGATGTTAAGGGTTGGGCTTCTGGAGCTGTTTCATCAAGATCCCATCGAGTGAATCGCATACAGGACGCTCTCTAATTACAGGCTAAAGGTAGCTGAAGTAATAATAATTACTAACTATCTTAACGCTGGTGGCACTTCATTGCTGCTGCTCGGTTGTGCCCGCTTCGCAAACTTAACGCCAAAGTAAATAAATGAAGGTGAAGGAGGTCGCCGGGACCACCGAAACGACCTTTCTTTCCTACTCGGTCTATCTCAGTCCCCTTAACAGACGAGCACGTCACGGAAGAGATTTTCCGACGCCACAGTGGTACGTCATGGAGCAGAAGAAAAGAAGAAACGGGAAGTGTCCCCTAATTTAGTGACAATTCGGCGAGAAAAGCTGGACGCGCTATATAGATAGCAAGCATCGATTGGTCCCCTCTTGAGCGGACTGCTCTCAATTATCGCCGCGTCTTCGTCGTTCCGTACGACGAGAAGAGCAGAGGGACCGAAAAAAAGAAAAGGCGAAATCAAGTCGCGCATGTTGGCAGACGACGAAGGGCACCTCCAGTTGGGGGGGACATACCACGTGACGCTTCTGTGTCACGTGACCCGGTGGCGAGGAGGAGGAGGAATCTGTCCGGACTCTCAGGCGCCGCGGAGTTTAATAAATTGACTGTTCGCTTTGTTCACTGCTGATACGTGCGTTCATTTTTTCTTCTTTTTCGTCTCCTCGCTTTTATACAACGTACGAGGAGGGGGGGGGGGGGTTGCTGTTACATTGACGCTTTTGACAGGCCCGGTGGGGTTCTCCGGCGGAGTTTGTGTGACAGAGCGCCGGCAGATTGAATCCGGCATGCGCTGTATATACTACTTCTTGGAAGGGTGTGTCGGGTAGTTTATGTTGTGGGGCGCGATGTGCCTGTCAAGAGACGAATTTGTCGCGCGTTCACTTTCTTGGCTGTGTGTATTTCCCATAGCTCGTTTAGTCCGTGTCGGGAGGGCTGAGTGATGGCCGCCGAGCGTCGCTTATGAAAAAAGGTGTCTCGGCTCGGCTTGGCTTGATGATGTGGCTATCAAAGGGGCTTCTCCTTGTGTGGCGCCGTCGGAAGGGCGTCCTTGAAAGAGGTCGCTCGCAATCAGTTTGTGTCAGGCAGGAGAGACGGATTCCGACTCGTTCGGGATCCTCGGCGGCGCAGGTGTTAAGAGAGGAGTCCGTGAGTCGCCAAGTAATTTGGCTTACGAATATATCGAGCTGCATCGGCACGGAATGAGCGCCGCGACGGCGGACAGGTTGAAGGTGGCCTGTCTGGCGCGCATTCTTTCGAACTCATTTGCATATCGTCTGCACTGGTTTCATTTTTTTTCCGCCGCCGAAGTAACTTTCACTCGGTTTAAAGTTTTTATAAACTCAATTGCAAATGGAGTTGGTGGATGAATGCAGGCTCGCCTGCTGAAACGGACTTAAAGTAGTGTAAAATGGACTAGTAGTGTAAATGGACTGGTAGTGTAAAATGGACTCGTTGTGTAAAATGGACTGGTAGTGTAAAATGGACTGGTAGTGTAAAATGGACTGGTAGTGTAACTAGTCTGTAAGTGCCGGAGTGGTGATATAATAATCCCATTCCAGATACGTTCGGTTAGGTTCTTTGCAATTGCTGCAGGGCAGTTATAAATTGAATTAATAATAGTTTAGCTATGTGCATATAAGGTGTTCTAGTGACAGTTGTTGAAGCGGAGTTCGAAGCAAAATCGATGCGACAGCCCTGAAATGAACTATACGATTTTTTTTATCGTTTCACGCTCTGTTGTTAAACTAAAAATGCACGAAAATCAGTTCGCAACCTTCCCAACAGGCGTTCTTCGCAAAAACTGCGGAAAACAACGTCCTCTCCATGCCAGTGGGCGGCGGGCGCGTTGAAAACGAGTGGCGTTGAACCAGCGACGCGTGCCTTCGAGTGCGTCGGCGCGTTGACGTTGAGTGGGGGGTGCTCCCTTCCTTGATTGCCCAGGGTTACGAGAACGCACGACCTTTTTCATTCAGGGCCCGCTGGTGTCTCTGTTGACGCAACAGCTGCGAGCAAGCGTGGGTGAACGTGTGGGTCGTCGCCGGTTCAAAAAGGACGATGTCGCTTTCTCGTCGAGTTCCTCGTGCGGAGAACGACTGGGAAAACGAAGCTACCGTAGGGCGAGTCCTCGCTTTCTGTCTTGGACCCCTGCCTCTCGCGTCGGCGGTGTTTGGGTTGCGTGCACGAGTAAACGCCTCAGGGAGGATTGTTCGGGGTTGCTTCGGTGGGGGTTCAAAAATGATCTGCGCGGGCGTTTGGACGCGTTCGTTCAGGTGCAGAAGTGGCGTTGATTTTTTTTTTTTCTCTTTACGGTTTTTAACGCGTGTTTCACTTAGGCTATAAGCTAATTTCTTAGCTACTGTAGTCTGTTTAAGCAACATTGTGCGTACGTGTCGCGTGTTTTTACCGAGTGTGTTATACGCCATCTTTAAAGGGAGAGTCTTGTACAAAACTACCTGTTTAAGACTTATGCCATTCGAAGCGCCATAGTCGAAAATGGCACACTGCGAATTCTTTCCGACAGCAACGCAGCAGATATTAAGTTAAACGAATTAAATTGATACGACGGTAACATCCGGTACGTCAGCAAGTATGGAAGTCTGCTATTGGAGGAAAAGCAGTGAATCGAGGCAATAGAAGCAGACGACGGAGCGCCGGGTTTCATTCCAATTTTAGTGTAAGCACTCGCCCGCAAGAAAGGCGAGCGCTGTGATCGCGCGCACAAGCCAATCACAAGAGCCGCATTTCGCGCGTTTCCCTGCTGACGTCACCCTTGACGTCTTTTTGTGTAAGAAAGGAGGGAGACGATAAAAACACGTGACATCCGTCGTCTGCTTTCTCTACTATTTTGTTAAATTTCTCGAAAACTATTGCGCTCCTGCCGATGGGCTTTCGATGCGGTCTTACATTAGTACTAACGATTCTTATTTCACTAAAATTTCGGAATCGACTTTTCTGTACGAGACCGTCCCTTTAACCGAATGTCGCATTCCGACATGTTCCTTTACTTGTCGGAAGACCGGCAGCACAAGTCCCTGGCGTGGAAGGAAAGACATCGATTGATTGCCTCGGACATCCTCGAAACCAATCGCGCACAAACTTCCCCCCAGGGAGGACTAATGACGGACATAACTGGTGCTCACGCAACGAAGCGAAGCGTCTGGTGCAGCAAATCGACCGTATTGACCAAGGCGCTGTCGAAGAACGGGTTGGTTGGTTCCTAACACACATACAATGATCATCGCTGGAGCCCGTGTCGATTGTCCTTTCGGGCTGGGAAAGATATTGGCCAGCTGATTTATGTAGGCTGCTCTACGGAGCTGGAAGAGTCCGCTTCCTCCACCCCCTTCTGTGGCCGCCGATATGAAAAGCTCCTGATTAAGTGCCTTTTTTGGGTGCGTGTTGCGTGTCTCGATTTCCGTTGAAATGCGCTGAAGATAGATTGAAGACGGCGGGGTATTAATGGTTTCGTTGTTGCCAAGCCTGGCCGATGCTTTGTTTCCGTAGATGAAAAGTGTCGAAGTGGATGTTGGGTAGGGAGTTGTGAGCGTTTTGAATATTTACCTTCCCCGATTGGTGTACTTCTACTCTAGTGAGTGAATAAGGACAAAGGTTTTTATATGAGTTTGTTCTTTTTAATCTCGGAGCTAACCTCGTTTCTTTTCCGAGCTTTCCGCCGCCATTTTAACGACAAAGCGAGCAGGTCGAAGCAGGCGGAGTGGAAAAAATGCGTCTCGGACGATGCCCGAGAATTCTCGCGTTGTTTACACCCTCCGCACCGATCACACCCTCCTTTCCAGCCCCGTCACACAATCGGGGGGGACCCCTCTTTTGTTTCTCGACCCCTTGACGAATGGTGACGCGCAGGGGAGAGTGTAGGAAATTGTCCACGGGGTGGGGGGCACGGCATGAGAGCGTCGCAGCGACAGGGGTGCGAAAACCATGTCACCCCCCGTCCACCCCCTCCTCCTCCTCGGAGCAGCCGACAAAAAATTCTCATGGGGCAACCGCTGTGACGTTTCTTGCTGCTGCTGCTGCTGCCCGTGGCGCCGGTTCGGAAAAGAATGTTGGTCTCTGTTTTTTTCTCGGCCGCTTCGCTTCTCGTATTATGTACGAAGACGACGATTGCAGCGAACCGTGAATACGTGTCGCTTTCCTACCGAGACCGCGTTTAACGGAAACCGATTGGGACGCGGGCGAAAGTTGGGCAGTCAAAAGCTGCGATGGTACGAAGAAGGTCGTTGGGAAGGAGTCGTTTTCGATTTTTTTTTTCTTTTTGGCTTCTTGTCTCGTGTTTCGCCTTCTTCGTTTAAGTGCCGGGTTTAGAGGTGCAATTAAAGTAAGACTTTGCTGTCTTTTTTTGTGCGCTCTGGCAGGCTCGAAAGCGGATGCTGGATTGGAGCTTTCGATTTTGAGGTTCTAAAGTTTGGTCCAACGTTTTGCATTGAGGCCAACGTTTGCGATGGTTTCGCAGGGGAAGGTGATACGAGTTGTTAGATAATTGTGCAACTACCAAGAAAGCGCCGACGCACAGGAAAAATAAAAAAAAAAACATCTAATTGCTGATATAGCATTTTCGAACTAGCCGCGGCGGTGTTAACACACGCGCTTTTACTTTTGCCAGATGGTTGTCGTAGTTCATTATACGCCACACTGGGGCATAATGAGACAATCTACAGCGCGCATTCCGAAGGCGACACAGTCCTGCCTCGTTATCTTTCCCCCATCTCTTTGTTGCGAGTGCCGATAAGGACGATAAGTAAATTGGACGCGTTTAGCATTCTCTTAATGTGCACTGTTTATTTGCCTGCGTATATGACAGTAGAGCATTCTAGAGTTTTCTAGAGCATTACCACAAGCGCGCGACGTGCTAGACAAGCGTGAAATAAGGGGAACGCCCGGTAACGTCGCCAATAATTGACGCGATGTCCGTCCGCTGCTCTGAGTGGACGTGGCGTTCGGGTCACCTGGGAGGAACCGACGTAAGAAGAAAAAAATGCTGATTACAGCCAAGGAGGTTGGCAATTCCTCGTACGGGGCGCGACTCTTCATTCCCCTGCAAGTGGACGAAGCCCGGCCTGGCAGCGACCGCATGCTGGGCCCGTCCGTAGGCCGGATTCAGGCTACAGATGGATTGAGACGGGAGGGGGGCAGGCACAAGGTGCGCTGCGGAAAGAAAAGCTGCTGGCGTCCCGATGCGTACGGCGAGGCGTCAGCCCGTCTGACCCCCGCTTGACACCTCCGACTAATATAATGTGGCGCGCGAAAGATCCTCTCTCTCTTCTCTTGCGCACTTTCATGCGATCCGTCGGTGGTATTGAAATGTGTTCCGTTTTCTTACCTGCCTGGGACGTATGCGTTCAAGTTCAGTTTTTCGGGGCCGAGAAGTTGAGAACGGCCTGTTGCTTCGTTCGCGGTATGGCAGCCTGCTTGGGGACATTACGCGGCTGTGGAAAAGCTCCGTGTTTACGTTGTCGTCTGTCAGCAGGACGTTTAGAGACGGCGCAAGGAAGTCCCTGTTACGCGTCTGCGATAAGCGTCTTATCTATAGGTCACGTCTCATCTCCACTTGGAAAGGTTGGCCGTCGCGATAAGAGGGATGCGCTGTCAACATGATGGAGGTAACCTGCGTACATCACAGCGAACAGATAAGGAACGCCGTGGGGAAAGAGGATCGGGTCGTGGCCGCGGCGCAGACGACATGTCGCGCTCTCTGTCGTCTGCGTCGAAATTGGACGAGAGATGGCGCTCTGCGGCGGCCGGTCGAATGCAGATGTTCGTCTGCTATGTACTAGTGTCGTATCTAGACTTGTAAAGGGTAACTGTTGTAGGCTTCTTGTTTTTCCTTTGTGATTGAACTTTTTTGAGCGATAAGGCATAAACGTGACGGACAGCAGGGAATTTCATCTCCTGACCGGGCGATGAGAGAGATTCACGGGTGCGCGTTTATTGCCTCCCACAGTTTATGAGACGCCTCTTCGTTCCTGCGCCGAGGAATGAAATTTCTTCTCGCTTTCTATCTTCTGGTGCAGCCACGCTCACGAAAGAAAAGTGGGGTGGGGGGGGGGGACAGGTCTTCTATTTATGCTTTGCGTGCGGGCCTTGTTTTTGCTCGACGCAGATTTGTCACCCAGTAGCTTGTCTCTCCGGCGGTGGGACAGCAGAGCGCAGTTCTCAGGTGTTGTCCCTATTTCTGTCGCGACCACTTGGGCCACAAATGATGAGTCCCGACGAAGAAAAGAAGAAAAAAGGCAGTCTGAAGAATTGCCCCCGACGTGTGTCTTGTTGCTTCAAAGAGCAGACGATGTTGAGCCAGACTGATTTCCGTCCAGTCTGCTGCGTACGGTCTCCCCCCATCCCTACAAATGAATACAGCGAACCCGCTTACAACGAAGGGCGATGCGGGCAAAACGGGCCGATATCGCAAAAGCTTCGAAGCACAGTTTATAACGAATTGTCATGAGTGGACGTCTGACAAAAATGATGGACTGTGATGAGCTTCGTGACGAATAATTTCGTGCAGATCGCGGCGATTTAAAAGTGGAACACAGAGACTGGGAACCTAAAGACTACAACGTTTTGTTTTAGACTCAGGGTCTTAGTGCCGTTTCTAGGAAGAGATGCCGTACGAAAGAAAGTTGAAATTATACTTTTCGTTTTCGCCACCTATGGTTTCTGTAGTATATATGTAGCGTTTCCGTTTTTTGTCCGCGTTGGGCCGGTCGCATGGGAAGGCGCGACGTTGAGTGTGGTCGTCAGGCTTCGTTGAAGTGAAAAAGTGCGTGCCCGCGTTTGGAAGGAGGGAGTCCAAAGACACATCTGGGAGAGGTGCGTTTTTCGCGGCTGCCCACATGCGGGACGCAGTCGCGTTTGAGGAAGCGCCGACGCCCAGCTGCGCTGGACGCCCGCCGGATGCTTGGATGGCACCCTGCATGGCCGAGAAGAAATACAGCCGCGCAAAACATAACGTCCCTTATAACGAGGCGGTCTTCCTCCTTTGCTGTGTCGTGTCGCTGTCTCTTTTGGTGAAGATGTGTGTAAAGTGTATGTGTTGTTTTGTTTCTTCTCCTTTGGTGTGGGTATTAAAGCTGCGGTCTCACTGCTCTCTCCGAAAACGGCCATTTTTGTACTGAGATTGTAGCGCTTCTAGTTGTAGCATCCTTAAGTTTGAGGTATCTATGAAAAGGCCATTCCTTCGACTAAATACCTATAATAACGGAATTTTCACAAAGCACAATGTGACGCCAGTATAAAGCGCCAAAATAGGGCATGTTGTTCGAATATGGGTGCTCCTAGAAACTGGCTATTTCTAGAAAACCTATTTGGCGCTTTACACTGGCGTGGCGTTGCGCCTTGTAAAAATTCCGTAATTATAGGTAGATAGTCCAAGAAATTGCCTTTTCATAGGTACCTCAATCTTAAGGATGCTACAAATTCAAGCGCTACAACCTTGGAACGAAGACGGCGTCCTTGAGAGAGCAGTGAGACCGCAGCCTTAAGAACTGCTTTTTATGGTTTAGTGTAGGAGGTGTAAGAAAGACAAAGTATCCGTTTCTTTTACGTTTTTTACCGATAAAAGCAGGCGTGGTCACTAAATTCCTATCAGGGATCATGTGCGAACGTACGGATTAGATTGAGGAACGGGCGTGCAGATAGTGGAATAAGATTAACTCTCGCGCGACTGTGTTGCATCTGGGGTGGCAAGATTTCCCGCGCGTCTTTCCGGGAATCTTCGATTAATTGCGCACCGCGGGAGATGGAAGTGACTCTGCATCGGAGTCGCTCGGAAGGAATGCATGAGAATGGTCAAGAGTACCTCCTAAAAAAAGAAAAAAAAAAAAAAAGTCGAAAGAAATGAAGGGGAGGGGGTTTTGGATGAAGGCGTTCCGCGATTTCGGCGCACTATCCGACGGAATAACGCCAACAGTCCTTTCAAGGCCGTCCTTTTTTGCTTTTTCTTCAGGAGGGCAGCATGGACGTATAAACTTCATTAACGCCTCGCAAATGAGTCGAGAGATTAGACCCGGTAGGCCAGCGTGCTCTGATAGATGGGATTTCGCGGAATTTTATGCCGTCGATGGCAGGAGGCATGATTGGTGGGGCTTCTCTGCTCTCGAACGAAGCGCCAGTGGGTCGAGATTGATGTGGACGGACCGAGAAGGGAATCCGCTTCGGTTCGCAAGCTCTTTTCTACCAGGTGGGCTGGGGATGGCTGGGCGTACTGAGCTTCACGACTGGAGCCGAGAAGGTGCCGTTTTAATTAGTGCGTTTCTTTTGTTTCGGGCGCATAGTTGGAGCCTCTCTGTCAGGCGGATCAGGTTTTTTTTCGCGAGATCTTTCGTTTTGTTTTCGATCTTCGAAAGGCGTTGTCCAAAAATAGGGAGGAAGCGAGCCCCTTATAGGCCAATACGTCGGTCTCAAATTCAGCCTTAAAGGGACAGTTTCGTATAGAAAGGGCGATTTCGAAACTTTAGTGAAATAAGAATCGTTAGTACTAATGTAAGACAGCATCGAAAGCTCATCGGCAGGAGCGCAATACTTCACGAGAAATTTAACAAAATAGTAGAGAAAGCAGACGACGGATGTCACGTGTTTTTATTATCTCCCTCCTTTCTTGCATAAGAAAACGTCATGGCGTGACGTCAGCAGGAAGTGGCGGCAAATGCGGAGCCTCCCGCCCTTGTGATTGGCTTGCCCCCATCTGGATTCCCTCGTTTAAAGCTCCACTTTTTGAGCAGCGATTAAGTGATATTACCATTTCGTAAATCACAAAAGCGCGGTTTGCCGCACTCGGCAGCGCAGTGGTAACGTGTCATGCTTCTGTGCTCAAGTTCGCGGGTTCGATCCCGGCCGAGGACGGTAGCAATGTAGGAGCACGGTGTGTTGGGAGATTTCCGGCGCACGTCAAAAGATTCCCATGTGGTCTAAACTATCCACAATCCTACCCTGTGGCGTCGCTCACGATCATGGTTGTCTCGCGACGTAAACCCACCATTTATTATTATTATTACAAAGCGCGTTTTATGCGTGCTAATTGAACGCGTACGCTGATCACCCCCTCCTATACTCTTCCATACAGGCGCGATAGCTAGCCGAGGGAGCGAGGAACCCATAAGTCTCGAGTGGTGCATCGAAGGTGCATCTATCTGCTCTCGCGTCGAAACGAGATGCCGCCTTTTTGCCCCATGGCACAGGAACGATTAGCGAAGCAGTTGTTTGTCCGCCCCGTGCTAGGTAGAGAGCGTGGCTCGCTAAAACAAGGGCACCAATTTCGTGAAGCGGTTACCCGTTTGGAGACGCGCTTGTCCGAGGGGCGCCACACTGTCTCGGTATGGCCCCCTTTCGCTTTTCATGGCCAGCTTCCTTTCGGTCTCAACCTGCAGCCGGGCCGTCGCGAAAAAGGACCGTCTTTCGGTCTTTCTTTGTGTCTATGTGTCACACTCAGAGCGCAACACGGAGCTTGAAGGGGGGTTGTGTCTGCTGCAGAGTCCGATTCAGGCTGGGTTTTAGTCGGTGTTCGAGCCTTGGTTGTGTATTAGCTTGGGGTTAAGAGTTGGAAGGGAGGGTTGTTGGTTTGCTTCGGTATGTTGTTGTTAGTATGGGCTGTTTCTGGTCTGTGCGGTACAGTATCTGTTTGCTCGATTCGTGTCGGAAAGTTTGAGCGGTTTTCTTTGCATCCGGTTGGTTTGTGAGGTGTTTCTTAAATTCCGTTGCGCATATGTTAGGTTATTTTGCTTTTCGTTGATATTCCAATGCTGCTCTTTTAAATTTCCCTTCGTTCGGCACGTCTGTTTTGGCTGGTTTCATTTTAAACGAGGTGCACCTTTCGGTTTTCTTTTTTCCAGTTTTCGTTAACGAGTGCGCTCGCACCAGTGACGTAACACGTTGGTATCTAGGAGCGTGTGGATGAGTACAGCAGTTTGATGTAACACACAAACTACCGCGTACTGGAGGAACAAAATAACATATGTGGTAATGATTGACACTTTGGTGGCGTTCGTACACCTTCTGGCTCCTATAGCAGCTTCCAAGATGTCTAGCGAAACGCTTAGAACAGACCGAGGTCTCTGCCGCGCTGCTCGCATATCCTCCAGCCAACAGCCTCGCCCTGGAACAGAAAATACCGTCCACACAGAGGATGCAGAAGACATTGTGCAGCCTGGGGAGAAGCACAAGAGTTTGGGGAATTCATATATTGCCTCGGCTTTCTCTTTTTACGCCGCTTTGCACGTATACGGACGTAAACGTAACGACGTAAACGTATGCACGTAAACGGACCGAACGAAGCGAACTGTTTGACCTCCATTTATGGAAAATCTGGACGGCGCCCGAGCCTCTCCAGTGGAGCAGGTGTCGGCCCCCGAAATGAGGCGACGCCGCATCAATCACGTGTTTATCGTCAAACAGGGGGGCAAGTGCGAAGACGCGAAGGTGGCTGTAATAAGAAAAGCCCCCAGCCGTGTATAAAAGCAGGTTTCCAGATGAACCGTTCGAGCGAGGGGTGGGCAAGTGGGAGGGGCTTGACATCGTTTGTATCCGTTCGGACTAAACCTGTCTTGCGACGACGCCCTCTGTGCGTGTACAAGCCCTTAGGGGCTAACCGCATGGAGCGTTTTTGCCAGCGTTTTTCCAGCGCAGCGTATGGGAGCGTCAGCGCGTTTTCTCAACCGAATGGCAAACAA
>JARGYV010085674.1:8547-34796 GCA_029532675.1 Ornithodoros moubata
CGTGCTTCTTTTCCTTTTCACCGCATTGCGCTTCTAGCTTGTCCATTAGAGTGGTGTTTGCTTAGAGATCATACTTTTTTCCACAATCCACTATCGCAATGAATACGTTGCCCTGTGAGTTTCTTTTTCTTTCTGTTTCTCTTCTTTCCTTTATCTTATTTACTGCTTCCTCGAGTACATTACTCTAGCCCTCTTGGTAGAGTGCTACAAACAACGCTCACGTGGAATACTGCTCGAGAATTGAAATGGAGCTCCTTCGAAACTTCTGCACCTGTTGCCACTTGCTGCCTTCCTCCATCCGCATTAAGAATATGGCACGTACCAAACGTTTCAAGTGCGTTAATTTGTGAAGCACTACGTACTTTTATTGGTGTCTGGCGCACAGTTTGTTCATACAGAGCGCGCACTTATTTCCTTTAGCTCAATATGAGTACTGAAGTATAGCCTGTTCCAAAAGGAATTTTCATTTTTCTTCCCACCTCTACATCCATCCATTTAAAGAGGGCAAAATGCAATTTTTTTAATGCATTTCTGTTATTTATTTTTATTTTTCAGTGCGCTTTCAATTTTTTTTAGCAGACGTGTGAGTTTGACTGTATAGAAAAGTCATTTACACTTAAATCATACACTATACGCTGCACATGACCGTTGCATTAACGACATTCAGTGTTATCCCTATAGCTAGCCAACCTGAATAAAGAATCCAGGGCATAAGGTGGTTCAGAGCATGTGTATTGCATAGCATCAAGTTGGTTGTTTCATTCCTGCGTACAAAGCAAATTTTCTGCTATACTTTCTACGCCAATCAGTGAATCAAGCCTTTTCTGGGTAGCCGTAGAAGCAGCCGTACGTTGTCACTAGAATGAGTGATGACTACGCCTTGCTGCTTGGAAAATAGGAAGTCGAATCCAAGGAAATCACGTTTTACATTTTTATCATAATTTTCATTATTATTATTACTTCTTTTTCTTAACAATATACATGGGCACGACAGCTAAGAACACTGTTTTCGGCATGCAATATAAATGACAGGCCAGGGAACATGCAAAGAATTAGGGGATATCAGAAGTTAACTCGTTTAGTACAACGTAAATCTCCTCGCTTGCATGCTTCATACCATTGCAGTCTGGGGCAATCACGCGACAAAGGTCTGCGAGGTCTCTACCTCTGGATGTCGTGAAAGCTGTTCTCCGGCGCAAAAATAAAACCGCCGCTCCTTGATATAAATTACCCGCACGTCTCGGCAGTAGGTTTCGTGATGTTTTCGCTTGTATAAATCACATTTATCTATGCCAAGATTAATATATGCATATGTCATCATGTTGATCTTAGAGATACATCATTCATCCGGAATTCATTTTTCTCCGTCGCTCTATATAGGGTGGGAAAAATCCAGTCTTCTTTATCAGGCTAATACTGAGCGAATTTATATCAGCAGCACATACGTCACATTGGCCCGTTGCCCACGCCGGCGGTAACATACATATAGTCAACTGACCTGCAGGTCAGTGAGGTACAGTAAGAAGAAAATAAAGGTATACTTGTTTTCTCTTTGTACGTACAGCTAAACGTAATTATTTCACTCTTACTTGCTATCATTCGTGCTACTACACATGCAAGAAGTCGAAGCACTTTAAGAGGAGAAATGTGCTGCATGCGTACTTCATTAGCATTCTTGCTGTTACGTCCCACGAGCACCGAGTCGACTTGCTATTCTGGAACTGCCTCTTTCGAGTGAGCTCGTGCACTCTACCGTCCATCCTTTTGTCACATGTAGTGAACACCCAGAAACACGTATTCCCCATTTCTATCACTATAATTAGATATAGGGTGCGAAATTAGCTAGCGAAGTGACTCGCGTCACTTGAAGATTGACCGGAAAAGTCGAGAGTTACCTCGATTTCGAAGACCTCAAAAACAAGACAAGATTGAGACCCTACTCATAACCCTACTCCCTAACATAACCCTACTCCCTGTGTTAAAGAAGTTTCCTGTTAGAGTACATTTGATCGTTTGCAGCTGGCATCCTACGTACGTTGGGTAAATCAAACCATGAAACGGCCAAATATAAAGAGTCACTGTATCTGTGTCGCTGTACTAATATGTCAAGAGTTTTTAACGCATATTTGTCGGCATCGTAAGCAATGCCGAACATTGCCACAGAATTACGTCGACTGATCTCTACCAATAGAAACTAGAATATAAAATAGAAAATGCCTGAGCTTGGGCAACACCAAAGAAACGAACACAAAAACAGCCATGCTATGTCATCCGATCACTCCACCAATAGTTTAGTTGTAGGAATTTAGTCGAAGCTACTGCGAAGGAAGTTTTCTTTCCTTATTTTATTTATTTACTAATTTTATGTATTCACCAATGACCCTAGTTCGTATACCCCGCATTGCATTGCGTTTTGCAACACAACACATACGTCTTAGTCTTTCACCTGCTTGCACACCACTGCGAAGTTATTGTATTAAGCGACGATGACTGATGAGTCTGCTAAATACCTCACGTGTTTCTGAATGCTGCAACTCAAAAAGGAGAAAGAGTGTGAGTAACAATCTACCGTTGCTTTGCCTGCTGTACCTTTTTCTTTTCATTAAAAAAAGAAAAGATAAAAGTTTACTCTTCAAAACGTCAACCCCTTTAATTTTTCTCAGAATATAATCTTATTTTTAGTAGCTTTCCTATGATCTGTTGTCCGACGCTTTGCTCTTATGCTAATTCCCTTTTTTGTTTCCTAATTTCCTAATTTGTTTATTGCACTCCAGTATAAGCTGGTGGCTTGTTAGCTCTGGAGTAGCTAGCCTCGACCATGTGGGACTACCATTTTTTACACAAGGAAAAGCTTTGCCGTTGTCTTTCAGAAGCTTGCAAAAGTTAGTATATTTATTGGGAAGAACAAAAAACACCAATATACTAAAGAATAAGTCAGAAAGAAACATTCACGCTTCGACAGTAGCGCTGTCTTTGTCGGAACAAGAGAAGTCTTCTGAACTACAGATATAGATATATAGATACATGTTTCTTGTTCTCCGTTTGATCACTGAAGGTTCAAGATTCCCTGACAGTGGTTTCGGAAAGGTGCTCTGCGAAACAGAAGGAAGAGCATTGGTAATGCGCGAATGTATCAAGCGGGATCTATGGAGACCTTACGCTAGGAGCTGCGCGGTTTTCTCTTGGAGTGAATGATGAACACATTCCCTGCACCGCAGTGAAAAGGTCCAGCTGGCTTGCTCATTACCAGCGTCGGTGATCGATTATTTCCCAGACTGTCGTTACACCGTATCTCACGATACCTTGTGACTGGACGTGAGTAATGCATTTCCTTGCTCCTCCTTCGACGGTCCAGACATAGGCAAGCCATAAAGTAGCTCGAAACAGAAAGCCTTCAACAACCGCTACAGTACATGCGCATTGCACTATACAAAATGACGAATTACATACAGCATATCGACGCACTGCCGTCCTGGCAAGACGAGGTGATGATACATTAGGCTTATAAGATGGCCAATAATATCAGCTCTCTTACGTGCGCGTACTTACGACAATAGCACCGTCTTCGTCAGTCCTGACGAGGATCGCGCTGCCGTCGAAACACATACATCAGTTTCTGAATTTTAAATGCAATAGCTTTCTCCTTTTTGACTTCCTATAATCTGTTATCTAAGCCCTTCTTTTACTAATGCTTTTAGTAAACCCGTTAGCACAGATCAACCGGCACGGTGTTCGAACGCGGCATGTACGCTGCTGTGTTGGTTGCGACAACTCTGTTCCTTCGTTTCCGCACAACTCTACTCTTGTAGCTCCAGCCAACTTTGTTTTCTTTGACTGGCACAGTCCTCGTCAGACATGCAAGTGAGGCGTTCGTTCAGTCACAACGGTGATCATCTGCTGTGACTGGAAGCACTGGGAGTAAAAAGCAAGTTGACGGCTTTTTAAGTCTGCAGCGTAAATATTCGGAGAATAGTACATTGGGAACACTCCCAGCATATGATGGGGATATGAAAATGACTGACTAGCAACAACTACANACAAAAAAAAAAAAAAAAAAAAAAGAGTCAAGATGATGAAGTGAAAGTACACCACTTCTGATGTGGTACCCTACACCACTGCCACGGTGTATGAGCTGACTAAGGGAGGGTGGAATTAAGCGTAAACGTGATGTCGCTTACCGCGACGTACCTTGCACTTTTTCGTGAACATTCAAGTATATGGTGGCCCAGCAAAGAATCGAAACCCCCGGGCCCAAAAGGCTGTTCGGTTTTCCCTCTCGGCTCCCGTTTTGCTTCAGAACTCTCGCACACTGCAGGAGCATTTCAATTCTCGCACGTTACAACACTCATAAAAAGCACATAAGGTCTTTAAAGTGTACATGAGGTTTGGAATGACATGAAAAACATGTAAAAGCTCTGCAGCGCTGCCACGCAGGTTGTCATTATGCGTCACTCACTGGGCGTGCCCACTATCAGTTCAATGCGTGTGATTCCTTCGTTTGTCACTTCACGTGCTGACGTGAAGACCACGGTCTAATAGAGCGGACATATGCTACTAGGAATCAGGTGGTAGTAAGTGGTAAACATTTACATTTTTCTCCTAACCGTAAGGCGACATGCGGGGGTTGGCTACCTTTACTGCTATTCACTGGAACTGGACCTGGAGTTGTTCAGCAGTAAAACGCCAAGTGAGTGCACATCCACGGCCGACGAGAAAGAACATCGGACAGCTTGCTAGGGGATCCGTTGAACGCTCCTGAAATGCTCAGAATGAATGTGTGACGCCAACCAGTAAAAACCAGTAAAAACAAAGCGTAAACTGTCCAGCGGGGGTCGAGGCAAAAGAAACTGCTCGTATTACATATCCTGCGCGTAGCAAATCTCATGAACTTCCCTTCTTTGTTCTTTCGTCTTTCTTTCTCCCTCTCTTGTGAAAAAAATAAAAAAATAAGGAAACACAACTGGCGGGCAAAAACTACCGCATTCAAACTTTGAAATAAGTGATATCGTGTCTTCAGGTTCTCCACACATTCAACTTTTTAAGACGAATATCAGCCCAACGAACATCAACACGTCAATACAGCCCAGGTTGGCCACAACTAGGGAAGAACACAAACGACCACACACACAAAAGGAGACACTGTATGCCAGGGTACGCATAGATTCGCTTTTGCAGATCTTTTATTTATTTTTTTTATGTAAAGCTCGATCATCTTTTTTCTTTTCTTTTCTTTTTTCCAGTTCACCCATATACTATTTCCTCCTAAGTAACAGACCGGTCCGAAAGTTGCGCACATGGGCAGGCAGAACAGATAACACGTGGAGCACAGGCTTTTTAAGATATACAACTCATATGTGTCGATACGTCCATGCAGGTACGGAAGGTAATCAAAACGCAGCGCTATCAAGCCATGCATTGATAGCCCAAAATCTAATCACGAAAGCAATACGACCAAGTGCCTCCGCCGATTGTTTCCTATATATAGCTCCTGCGTCGTGTAGCAGCTGATTGGTGGGTACAGGTGAAAGCCTATGTGTCTGGTCAAGATAAGACACCAGAGGAGCCTTTTTTTTTGTTTTCAAAATCCAATTCAATGGAATGATGTTCAGCGAGATTAAGATACCATGGCATTCGCTGAAAAGGGCACACGAACCACCATGCGGGTGGGCAAAGGTTTATAATCAATGACACCTACTGCTAGTTCTTGTTTACAGTTGATGTTCACAACGGCTGGTAATGGTACATTGCTTTAACGACGGCCTGTCCCCGGCTGACTGATGAGAGTAGCACAAGATTCTCGAAAGTCTTGAGAGAAGAGGCCTAGCAACATTTTCATTAAGTAAAGGTGATCAGTGGCAATCGTTCAGCAAGAGAGTCCAGTCTGGTGGGCAGATATAATGCTACTGGGCTAATCTTCGACCAACCAGGGACTGTCGAAATGTGGACCTCTTTCTTAAAATTCCCGACTAAGAAAAAAGGTCTTCCTTGTTAACTTCCCATGACAATGTCTTGTCCAAGTCACTTCGTGTGTATATATGGTGGCGTTCAACTTATATACCTGTTCTGTACGTGCAGCCAAAGAGCTTCGGCTACATTCTCCTTTTGTATATATATATATACATATATACATCTGTGTGTGTCTGTTCGAACAGTGAGCGACCGGCTGTCACGTTGTTCTTATCTGCGGCCACTACGACACATCGAGAAAATTGTGTGCGTACATTACTGCGTGTGTGCATCGCCTACTCATTGACTAAAACAGTCCGTTTTTGGCAAGTTGATTCAATTTCGTAACATGACCTCGCTGTCTTCTGCTCACAGTGTTATCTTTCTTTTTTTTTTTTATTCTTTGTACCTGCTTCTGCAGCCAAGTTTAATTCAAATTCGACGGGTATTCGTAGCTGCATAATACATATTTTTCGTAATTCAAAATGAAATAGAAAATGACGGGATACTACACGGTAGATTCCTTTAAACAGGTTTCGCTGTTTCATTGTGATCAATCTTCCAATTAGTATTATTCGAACTGCACCGGGCAGCAACAAGTATACCACACAGTAATGAAATGAAAAAAAAAAAAAAACAGAGATAAGACGACTCGTAAGCGAACTAATCTGGCAGGATCAAATGGATTCGGGGCTCCGATACGAGACGATGAAGCGGAACTCCGATACGAGAAATGCAAACAGGATTCTTACCTGGGGCACAAAATTGGATTCCTGCGACAGCGTTTCAGCACATAACAGTACACACAGATCACTCGGCAGTTTTGTCTGTCTTCAAACGCACGGCACTGTCGTGAGAGTTTATCAAAATCATCATTGACCGCCAACGCGTCCGAGCTTCCGTGAACGAACTTTCGCCAGCTGATTCTGTGCTCGCATGTGTAACGGGCGTGGATGCGCAAGCGAAGTGAGCTGTGTTTGAGTCTCGGGGGAGCATTCCCTGAAGTAGAGAGCGCCATCTCTCGTTGCAGTGCAACATCGACGCTCTGCTTTCAGTTTGTCGCCCTGTCACAGGTGAGGACAAGTTGAGGGCGTGAATCACGAGGATGGTAAATTGGGCTTGTGACTCTTTTTTTTTTTTTTTTGTCACATTTTTGCGAACGGTTCTGAATTACGACACATACTTCACTGCCAAGAGGTTTGTACCACCGGCTTGTGGGCGTAAACTAATGCAAAGCTGTAAAGTTGCAGTTGTAATGATGAAAAAGATAGGGCAGGATACTAACCTCTCGCAGAAAAATTACAGATTCTTTTATTTGACACACTTGTGGCTATTGTTCTTTCTCAGTCTATTTCAATGGAGTTGTGACAGTTGGATAAATACAGTGTACAACCCTGAAACAGAACGCTGGAAAACGGGAAAACTCTTCCGAAAACAGAAGTTCGGTTTATGCAAAGCACAGTTTTTTTTTTTTTTTTGCACAATAGAACTTTGATTTGAGATTATCAGGTGCTACTTGGCATACAGACAGACAAAAAAAAAAATGACTGAAAGACAGTTAGCCTTGCACTTTGAAGCTGTTTATTCGCCAAACATGCATGCATATTTGACAGGCTTCATGTAAGTTCTGTGCAAGCGGCTTAGCGACGCTGGCGCTGAAAGTTTCAATTCCCATTCAACAAGCTATGCCCTTAGACTTTTCATCCAATATGGACACTAACTGGTATGTTCACACTTCGTGCACGCTTGAACGACAGGAAGAGCAACTTCCCTCGTTCTTCGTGCGGAGTCGTTGTATCCGTTTCATCGTGAAGCTTCCCGACAGCATCTTCAATCTTTCTGTTATGATCCTAGACTGGGTTGACTTGGGATCGTTGAACCTCCTTGCTATCTCTGTCTTCGACAGCGTGCGCCTGTCCACTTGTTGGATGATCCTCAGTATTGTGTCGAGCGAAAGCGCTTGATGTGGTCGCTTCTTCACCTCCATCACCACGACGATTACGTACCGTATGCCACAGATGAACTGGTGAGCACGGGTTGCGGACTTTACAAAAGGTTTATTAGACTACTGGATTGGGCAGCGTAGCTCTGCAAATTTCCAGCTTGGGAGGATCACAATCTCTTATACAGCAATGCGAAACATCTCGAGAGCACTGAAAAGGTCGAATGACTGGAACGATTTGCCGCCCTCGGCAGCGCAGAGGTAACGTGCCTGGCTTCTGCGCTCAAGATCGCGGGTTCGATCCCGGTCGAGGACGGTAGTAATGTGGGGGAGGTAAACATTGTTACTGGCACCGTGCGTCGGAGATTTCCGGCGCACGTCAAAAGATCCCCAGGTGGTCTAAATTATCCGCAGTCCTACCCTGTGGGGGTGCACCATGCCGCCAAAACGATTCGAGGAAACATACACGTAACACGCGACATCACAAAAGGCCCGTTGGTAGTTCTCATTGGTGATGATGGCGTTAGCGATTTCACTTCTATCGAACCACTGTCACTAAAATTTGAAACATAAATTTCTATGGATGAATAGAATAATGTCTTTCATTTGTCAGGAAAAAATTGGGATGAAGTGTCACAACCGCTTTCAAAGTGTCTTAACTCTTCCAGCGTGGAACTGTCGCTTGGCTGCCTTGTTCTTAGATGCGATTCTACATCTCGTATCACTGTCCTCTTGATGGTAAGCTGTATTAACGTTCCTAGTCTCTTTGTACTCTATACTATTTTTATGCTTCATAACCGGTGATATCACTAACGCCATGAAGTCTATACGGACTCACCAACCACGGATGTTTTTAGACTCTTACGCAGAATGGATTGCTGCGAATCATTCTTAATCTGTGAATCCACTCCTCTAGGGTCCCAAATGATGAATGATTCGTACGCCATAAGTTCGCATCGCATGCATCTCAACTTGGACCCATTAATAAATGCTTTTCGTATGCTCATACCTAAACTGCCCCTTATAACATATTCTTTCTGTTGCGTTCGAGCCATAAGGTCACATTTCCTGTGTAGAAGTTTATTGCACTCCGTTCCCATATAGACATGAACAGACGCATTTGAATTCTCCACCGCACACAGCATTCCCGCTATATGCATAAATCTTTTAAGCCAAAACCGGGAAGTGCACTCGCGTGAGATCTGAGTAATTCTAATCTCAGTGTGAATTTAGCGCTTATAAAAATTTCGACCTGTCAGACCAGTTGGACGACGTTTTTATGCTCCATGGGTATATTTGACCTCTACATTACCAGCCCTTACTCATTCTGTGAGTGATGGGAACCTCTGTTATTTCCGTACAGACGTGTCCAAAATCCAAATCAAGGCGATTCGCAGGATACCAATATGTTTCCTAGACCTAACACCCGATTCATGCCTCTCGCTCTCATCACTAAAGTTTCAGGTTATTTTTCTCTCTCTCTTGTTCTTCTCCCACTGCTTGCCGGGCACCCATACGCAGATTTCGTCTCGAATACTCAACAATTACATATTTAATGACAGAGTATTAACATGATATTATCACTTACCTGTTTACAAGCTTCAATTACAGTAGCTGGTACACGCGCTAAAGAGTCCGACAGCGAAGTCCCTTTTCATTATCTCAGGCTCACTATACAATAAAAAACTATTCACAGTTCCACAGTTACAAAGTCTCTAATTTTGAGAAGACATGGTTCTTTCAGCAGGACCTTTCCATTTATCGATTACTCCTGCTTCCTGCTCTGCTCTCCGATTCTTCTGACACTGGCTAATCTTTCAGTATGTTCGGGAGACCCCTTCTTACAAAACATAACCCAAGATGAGAAACAAGTCTGTCGGAATTTTCGACGTCCCGCAGGCTCCACATTTAGAGCTCCCCCTTTGGCCTAAGTATACAAAAAAAAAAAAAAAAAAAACGTAAGGTTTAGTTATAATTGGATGTTAGAAGTTCCTCAGCCGTGGACGGACGGAATACAAACACTTGACTGGCGTTTGCTGCCGTAGAGAAGCAGCAGCAATAACAATAGATGATCATTATGATGATGCGGGGAAATTCCCCCACGTATATTGAGGTAATATTGCACATGCTAGTAACACCAGACAATGCCACTGTGCTGAAGAAAGACTGTATTTACTGTATTTGAATTACGCCACTGCTCCTTCCCTGTTTATCCCATTCGGACTCACTCGACATCATCTTCTAACAACATCTTCTAAATGCCTCCCCCACGCAAACTGGTTGCTGGCTTCCTGTTTTTCGTCTTTACCTAACTACTACTGCCCATTGCACTTCAGTAGAAACAGGTATCCCGGTCTTAGTGGTTTCCACTTCGTTTACTACAACCACACACACACAGAAAAAAAAGAAACTGATTCCTACAACCTCCTTTTCTGGATTTGTTTTGCTCTCTAAAGACAGAAGCATTCCTTGTGCTCCAGCTGTTGCAGGCCGCAGCACTAACCAGTCGTGCGAGACGTCCTCGTATTGGATAATTTTTGCTCTTGGTTGCCGTTTCTGCTGCCTCCTTTGTTTCGCTCAGTGACGTCTGTGGAGGATATAAAGGCTGTACTAAATGTGTGAGGGATACCAGTCTCCATACCCGGAACTGCACACTAGTTAAGAGTGTACAGAAAAGGACACAATTGTCTTTACTATTGGTAGCTTTAAAGGAACCGTAAAGTGAATTGCAAACCCTTGTAACTTTTATGTTCCTCTGAAAGCCTATAACTTGGATGCCTCAAATGTCAAATATATTCCTCCAATGCCCCATACCCTTCTAGCAACCGAATTTCAATGATTGCCTCGTAAAATTCGGAAAGCGCAACCATTCACCAAGCGACACTGAGGCGACGCGCGCAGCCATCTGGTGAAAGTAGTGTGATCTGTATACCGGAACTATGCAAGGGGCGATGTGATCCAAGCAATGTGAGTGACAAGTGCCGAATGAACCTTTTCGGGCTGACATTGTGTGGCGTAGTGCCATGCAAGTCTGGGATGATGACAATCATAAAATCACTGCAACTGAGTGCAATAATGTCATATATTGGTGACGACGTGCGTTGCCTGATGAAAGGCCAAAGCTGTACTGCAGACACAGCATTTCATCTGCTGCGGGAGAATCTCACACAGCGAGGCGTTTGTCGTCATGGCTTTGTGCTACCTGAGAAGTAACTTAGAAAGTGAAAGGGCAAATAAGTTCTCAGCAATAGGACTCAAGGAATGTACTTTCACTTGTTGCGCTTTTCGATTACTGCAAACAATTACTGTTGGACGGAGCAGACGACGATAAAGAAGGGAGAGGTGAAAAGAGGGCTCCTGGGCTCGTGTGACACCCGTGGTGACGGAAGTGTGAAATGCATGGTGCCCAACAATAGCCACTATTTCTTAGGTAAGGTTTAATAGTTATATGCAGGTAGTCCTAAATGTTTCGTGTGATACCACGTTGTCACATGATATCTATCTACCAATACTGGAAGCGAAACAATGTTTTCTCTTTTTAGACGTCTTTGGGCGCTGCGATCTTCGGAAAGCGAAAATTTGTGCAAAAACTATTGGAGATTGGGAGCGCACATGTTGTGTGGCTAATCACAAAGGCATATACTAATCCATTTCACTTTACAGTTGCTTTAAAACTTCCCGTTTGATACGTACCTAAAATGACGATAGTTTTCGTAAAATGATCACAAATAAAAATATTATTATTATACACCAAAACAATGAGAATACTTTACTCCCCAATAATCACTCAAAACATCCCCGAAAATTACACGCTCATAATGGTGTCATCTTTCTCTGATACCACACGGAGCAGGCGATGGATGGGGGGTGTATGCAGGAGTTACCTCTATGCAAACGTTATTCGAAGACGAGCCAATATCATCCCGCAGCTGAGCACGAGAGCGGAAGCGAAGAGCGCCACCATGCGAGGTGGAGCACAAAATGACGTTTTGGAGTGTCGTCACATGGCTGGGACTTCCGCACAAGAGTGATTGTCGAAATTAATTTTCTCGATATTTCAGCGAATATCTAAAGAGAACAATTTGCTTTTTTGAGAGGGAGAGAGTATCTCCGAGAAAGAATACAGTATTAACCTGACTAAGAGGTTTCCGAAAGCGACTGTCACATTAATAGTGACTGACAGTTCGTGAGTGTGTGAATAATTTACAGGTGACTGTTTGGGCAGGTAGCGCCTTGTCTGTGAATACAGTCGGTGTTCCGTCCCACTGGGCCTTTTATTTTTTACCTTTCTCTTCCTTTCGTGCACGCAGACGAGATATGACCACAGCCCAATGCTCGTGACAAAGCTGCGGCAGGACACACAAGAGGAGTTCCCACTGGTGGAGTCAGACTCCGAAGTCTTGAAGCGAGCTGTAGTCTCAGACAAGACACATTCGCCAACATTCACTTCAGTAACTGCCGTGATGTGCCAAACTCTACTTTTCCGTGAGAGAGAGAACGAGAAAAGATGAATTTCAGTGACGCAAAAGCTTGACTGTCATTTTTGTATAGATTGTCCTGTGTCGTCGGATAAATCAGTCGCAGACTGTGGAGCTCAGGAGCTCGAAAGCAGCTGTGTTGACATTGCTTATGATGACAAAATGCCTAGACGACTGACGCAAAACAGCTGGTCAAATTTGAACACCGACACGCAGAGCGTGGCTTAGAAAGTTATCCTAGAATTGTTCACGGCTAGTTGCACACACGCTTTCCAAATACAGCAATGTATAGTGTATGCACTGCAAGAGCTGCAAGAGTGTTGCACGAGAGATTGCTTAGGGAACTACTTTTAAATAGAGTTTGTTAGCACTTGTGAATCTTCAAAACAACTCATATGGCTTGGTATTCTTAGCGATATATATTATGACTTTGCTTTCTTGAAGAGATATATTAAGCAGCACAGTCCTCTTCAGTGCTGGCGTTTTTAACAACTTACTCGTCTGCTTCAGTGTAAACTTGAGGCCAGATGAATGCAAACAGAGTAACGAGTCAATCACTAACGACGTTCTGTTGCGTTTGGAACCCTTATTTATAGCTGCGATGTGTCAGACAAGTGTTTTACTTGTCGGTAACTCCTACACGTGCAGATAGCTGAGAATGTATATATATATAGTGCAATAGATTCTGCTTTACTGTGCTCTTTCCTCAGGCTCACCATCTTTCAGCCTCGTGCTTGTACAGTCTGCCAGTCTGTCTCTGCGCGACATACATAGAAGCCTTACATATACGGGGTGTCCAGCAGAATGTGCAACAGGCCTATTAAATTCGACAACGTGCCGAAACGAAAAATAACAATTTGGTACATGATTGTCCCGATGGGGCCCACGTTCTGAGCAGTTTGGAACATTAGTTGGCTAATTAGCGTAAAAAAAAATAAAAAAAATACGGAAGATATCTTTTTTTCTTAATTAAAATATTGGTGTGCTACCATTTGGAAATTTTTAGGGATTCGCATAACATCGTCAAAAATACCACACTTGCGCCTCCTGCGAGTCTGTAGCCAGTTTCTCTTTTAGTTTAAGTTACCTTGTTTTAGCAATACCCGAAGCAGCGCGCGCGAGCCCAAAGAAGAGTGCGTTGCGCCTTACTCTCGCCTGCAGGACGACCGCTACACGCTGTCGGCGCGGGAACTTCGACACGATGACACAGATGGACACAATAACTCGGGGTATACCAGGTGCTCTAAATGGCACGGACAACAAGAATGAAATAAGGCAGTACCTCTGGGTGCACAAAAGAAAATGCTGAATAGACTGCAGTTCACCAATGCCTACCCCGTTATGCTGGCTACGCTGCTGCAGAGGGTAATTCTGTACGAAAGATGGTCTGTCTATGTTAGTTTAATCCGATTGGACTCGAACATTCCACCACAAACAAGGTTAAACATGATATGTCTTTGAATTCCCGTTCACAGTTCTCTACGGAGATGCCTTGGCATATGCCAAATTTGTGCCGAATTGTGCCAAACAACTATGCTCTCAATAAGCCATAATTCAATAAACGATGCAAAATATGTTTTCAGTCTACTGTGTGCCTAATACGCACTTCACCTGCATGTAGGTAGAAAAGTGGTAAAGCTATGGCCAACAGATCGTAATAAAAGAAAAAAAAAATCAAAATAAGCTTCCAGTTCTGACAAATATTCCCGATACAGATTTTTCATACTATGGAAACTTAACGCCACTTTTTGAATCACTCCACACTCCGAAGCGAGCACCGACATGGTTTTTACGGCGCCGTGGTTCGAGGCGAAGAAGAAGTACGTGCAAAAAACACAAGAAGAGGTAGATGTGAGTGACGTGGAATACTGGTACCTCTTTTGTGATCAGCTTCATACTGTCGTGTTTGGTTTCTACGCTGTAGCACAGTCACCAGCAAGATGAGTATAATGTCTTACAACGGCGGCGTAGTCCTCGCAATGACGGGCAAAGACTGCGTGGCGATTGCAGCGGACAGGCGACTGGGCTCATCTGGCCGGACAGTCACCCTGGATTTCGATCGTATCTTCCAAGTAGGGCCCAAGCTTTTTGTTGGACTTCCTGGCCTGGCGACTGATACTCAAACTGTCTTCCAACGACTCAGATTCAGAGTAAATTTGTACGAACTCCAGGAAAACCGCCACATCAAGCCAAAAACCTTTGCTTCAGTGGTTACCAATTTGCTTTACGAGCGTCGGTTTGGGCCGTATTTCGTGGAGCCAGTCATTGCGGGTCTGGACCCTGTAACGAACGAGCCGTACATTGCAGTCACAGACCTTATTGGCTGCCTGGACGAGCCCAAAGACTTCGCCGTGGCTGGAACAGCCGATGAGCAGTGTTACGGAATGTGCGAGTCCCTATGGGAGCCTGGTCTCAAGCCAGATGAGTTGTTCGAAGCCATATCGCAGTCACTTGTCAACGCCTTTGACAGGGATGCACTGTCAGGTTGGGGTGCTATCGTGTACATCATTGAGAAAGACAAGGTCACCACCAAGCGCTTAAAGACAAGAATGGATTAAGCAGTCTCGTTGCCAAACAAATAAACTGGTTTTCAGAATTAGAAGGTTTTGTCCCACATTGTTCAATGTGTAAGCAGTGTGCAAGTCGGGTCATTCTCAACATTTCACAGTATAGGACACACTACACTTCTTATTTAGCTTATTACGTATCATATCGTGTATTTACAATGATGCGAGCCCACGTACAAAGAACGGGTCCGTCGCAGTAAAAGCGTTTTTCATATAGTCGAACCTCGTTGCAGATAGACCAAAATCTGCGAATGCATGTGCCAAGAAAGCATTGGCACTGCACGGCCCGCCAACCAGCCCCATTTGATATAATTTATTTAACGTTTTAACATGGCAGTGATACTTCATCCCATCATGATTAGGCACGGTGGCGTGTAAGTAGTACACATATTTTGGATAGCAAACGCAATAGACTGGAATAATGCGGGACCCTATAGGGATATTCGCCGAAATGTGGGGCTCTGTTTTTCAAGCACATATTACAAGCCTATGCGCCCCACATACAGGGCCACGCCTTTGCATACTATAAACTGCGTGCCTGCAGCTTATCAAGTTGCGGCAGGTGGATGCTGATAAGATATGTATACCTTGATCTACCTGTCGTGATGCATAGGGCAACAAACCACTGATGTTGCATGGCATTATACCAATGTTTTCAGAAGCAACTTTATCGTTGCGTGATGCGTGCAAAATGGTGACTGTGATAGTACGCCTTTGTGAGCCATGGCACCTGCTTTCATCGAAATCGGCTGTTGCCTTCGTCAACTACGCCCCAAATTAGATGTGAATGGCGTTTCATATGCGCAGCTACGACTCCAGCTCATTACTCCTACCTTGTTCCATTCTTGTTATGACGAGCGGGAGACAGTGGGTAACACTGTCAGACCAGCGCATTTTGGAAAGCGACAGATATCGCTGTATAACAAATACTAGACATAGAGCAGTCTGCTCTACAGAAACAGGACCGAACAAGGCTCGAGACGAGGTCTAGCGAAAAGCTGCGAATATTCGTCAAAAATCGTCAAACAACTGTTTCACATTTTGTAATGTACTTGATCCACCAATATACTTGACTTCCTTCCATCTCTGGAATCTGTTGCGCTGCGTCCAGCGAACGCAATTCACTCACGCTATAAACTGACGTTCGTGCGCACAAGGTCAAATCAACGTTGGTCTCGTAGCTGTTTGGATCCAATATAGCACTTAAGATAGATAGACAGATGCGTACTATATACATTCGTCCTCAATATATCGCATAGATGAAACTGAGCAGTCGATACTGTGCTCCGACATGCATCAAGGAATGATGCAGAAAATAAATACCTCTGCAGGCTACATGCATGCTGTCGTGTTGTTTTGCTATGTGGTCGCATCATCTTCGATCGTTAACCTTGAGACAGAGACGCTTGTCGATCGTAATATCGAGGGTTTCAGGTCGCTTCGTAATAAACTACATTCAACACGCACGAAAATATTATACGACGAGATAAAATTGCAAAACTGTAGGGACGCGGTGCTTGAAGAAGGGTTTCGCACCCCCGCACCTGCAGCGGGGTTCTCCCGTGTCAAGATCTGGGAAGACGCGCTGGGTCGACCCTCGCTGCCGGTGCTCTAACAGCGAACCCGCACTGCAAGTTCCATCTTTACAGTTGCTATTTGGCTACGCGCACGCTGTCGCCGCAGGTGAGATATACGGCCTGGCGGACATTATTGTGAGAGCAGAATGTAATTAATTAACGAGTAATTTGCTAAAATTCACTCATTCACTTTTTAATTAGTGAAGGTAGGGCAAATATTGATTAGGTTGACTTGAAGCACTGGTGGGATGGGGTTGTCCCAGGTTTCAGAGATTGGGTAGCGAACCTGTGCTCTGAGATATCAATAAGCGAACTTTGCTGTCCACATCGAAACTGAAACGCCGACACCTAAGACCGACGCGAAAAGCTGGCCGCAACACCAACCCCCATTCTAAGAAGATTACCTAGGTATGACGAAGCTTCCTAAGTGGCACAGTGTACTGAAAGTCGGGTGCACTAGGGTAGAATCACTAAATAAGCTTCGCGCCTTCGCTCATTTAGTGACTCTACATTAGGGGAGGACGGATTGACCAAGGTTACGTAGCATATCAGGGAAGCAGCCACGAACAAGTAAGAAACCTGACGACCATCCTTATCACACTTTTAGCACGTTGTGCTGCTGGGGTTTATTCATCCGGGGATAACTGAGGCGATAACTACGCCTGTAAGATAAACTGCTAAACAGAACGGCTGCAGGTACCTGCTCACTGGCAGACTAAACCAACACTGACTGGAGAGTCTTCTATGTACTCCGGCTTAAAAAGCCTGTCTTAAGTCCTTATGATGTCAAATGTGCTCTGAAGCTTATATGTGTCGAACAGTTCCTGCGCACCCTAAGATCCTTGAGCTACAACGTTAGTGATAATATATACTTTGCAGATCTACTAAACGCTAGCCTCAGGAAATAGCAAGGGGAAATCCACCGGGACCTAGAGCAGTAGATTACTATTATTTTTTGTCTATTTTCTCACTATGACATTTTGTCCTACGTGGGAGGTTTTCTGCTCAGGTGTGCCGTGAAGTCTCTCAATTGCACGGACAGTAAGGCTGTTGTGATTGGGGACTCTAAGTCGGGGGATGTGCTCAATTCCCTGATTGAACTGTAAGAGTATGTGAGGTATGGTGGCCACCTCATACGGCCGAGCCAAGCAGTGATGAATGTCATGAAAATAATATGAAAAATGTTTCATGACTTTTGCTGAAGATGGCCGAATCTTAAAGGTTAAAAATTCCTAGACTAAATTTTTTAAAGGTTGTTTTCTTGAATATCCAATGGCGGAAATAGAAAATATTCCTGCAAAGTTTCGAGAGCGCTGTAACGCGCCGCGCGGCTCCTCCTCGCCCTGCCGGAGAAGAAAGGCAGTGATGTCACATACACTTTGGTACACTTATCCAACTGACGGCAAAACGTAGTATCGCAGTACTGGTTTTCACTTCATTGCAGATCGTTTGTTATTTGTTAAGTAATTTTTATGAACTGCTGTTTCAGATCAATAATTAAAGCCATTTCTCTTTAAGTCGATGAACCAGGTTACTTGCGCGCCGTAGCTCCGCCATACTGCAAAGGTGATCCCTACGTTCTAGCTACCAGTAGCCAGAAATCTATAGCACAAGCTGAGAAATTATACGTCATTTCCGTTCAGCGAGCATTGGTTACGCAGTTCCATTAGAATATGGAGGCTCCTGTTGAATACTGTTCGGCGAGAGAGAGACAAAGCACCTATCTTTGCAGCTGAATTACGAAACAACGGCGGCGTTTCTAGCGGTGAAAATGATGTGTGTCAAGTATTACCCTCAGGCTTTGTACTGTAAATGAAAATCAAAATACTGACACGCGAGTTGCCTGGGGACCTCTAAATCTCTATTTGCCACCATCCTGAGCATTGATTTTGAGTACTACAGTCTACACAAAGTGCAAGTTGAAAAGGTTCTATTGGAGAAATATATGAGAACAAGGCTCATCATCCACCTTCAACAGCTACATCCACAACAAGGAAATGGTGCATCAAGAAAGACATCTGTTTCAGTCAATCTGATCTGATGGTGGCAGAATGTTGCATGTGCTGACCAGTTGTAAATATGCATTACGCATGCCTGTGTGGAGTTTTCGACTATGACATCATTGACCTCTTCGTTAACAATAATAAAATGATTAAACTGTGATTTCGTGTCCCTGTAGCATACTTGCTATTAACTAACGCAACCTACATAATCTTAGTTTACTTTAGGTACCCGAGCAGCGAGTGGTGTCCGGGATCTGCGTTTAACTGTGAACGATTCCCGCAGCGGGCCGCCTGTGCCGTTCAGCAAGCATTGCAAAAGAACCAGCAATAGCCATATACCGCAGTCTCACGAACATGCCAATCTGCTGCACGCTTTTTTTTTTTTTTTCTCTGTCACTCTCCTCAAGAACGTGTTGACCGTGCGGTATATCTACAACGAATTTTCCGTTTATATCAGTCGCGTTTCAATTCTTGTTCTTCTTCTGCATTCTGCTTTCTGGCCATTTGCCAGGACGGCGTTTGGTCACGGCTTAGCATTGGTATGGGAAAATTAGAAACGAGCAGTTGCCACTATGAAGTCATACAGAGCGCTTGTGATATCTTTTTCACCGTGCTCTAAGTGAAACCTTCCAAATGAGAGAATGGATGCGAGGGTGAAGGGGATTTCGCGACGGCGGCATGAGTCTTCTAGTACATTAGGACGCTAGACGCAATATAGACGACATTCTAATAAAAAATGGGGGACCGTTTCATTCACGCTGCATAGTCTAGAAAGTGGGGGAGTCTCGACAGCCGTATTGATGCAAGTAAAAGTTCAGGGGCATGGCGAGGCATCTCAATCTCATTATCCACACTTCCTCATTGCGACACAGTGAACAGCACTGTGGGCTGTGTGAGCCAGCACTATGAGCACTGAGTACAGTGTTCACAACCCGCGCGTGGTTGCTTGACAGAAGTTGCAAGCGTCGCAATTGGGCACACAGGATGACAGGGAGCGGCGGTGTAACGGGTAGAATAGGGCCGGTGAGGGACATCCTGGCCAGTTCCTCTGCCGGCTCATTGTAGCGTATGCCCCGGTGACCAGCACCAGGGACCCAGGAGAGCATAACATGTGGAGGAGTGAGTGCGCGCATGACGGACATAAGAGGAAGCTGAGAAGGACTCGTCTGGGCTGTCACTAAAGAAAAACACTCTGACAAGACAATCACTCGGTTGAGGAAGGGCGGCACTCGGACAATTGCTAGCAGCTCTGCTTCAAAAATTAGACTGTAGTCCGGCTGTCGAATAGGTAGGCAAAAGTCTAGAGAAGGAATGAGGACCCCGGCTTCCGCTTTCTCCTCAACGACTGAGGCGTCAGTTGAGATGACGGGGTAGTCAGGCCTTTCACTTAAGTAAACTAACAGCAACGCGATTAACGCTGATGTTGTCATCAAGTTGACGCCACCTCCGAAAATGTCCATAATCGAGATGCATGGTGTCGTAGGTGGCACGACGAGAGGTTTCAACTTGCTCAGTGTGACATGCAAGGGGGAAAGGAGCTGGTTCGTGAACACAAGCTGAGGGGTGTTGTGCACAGTCCGGGGTATCAGCAATAACTTTTGTGTCTGTCTGAGAGGGGGGTATAGTCGATGTTGAAGAGGGCAATAGTAGAGACGTAAGAAGGCGGAGACGGTGATGTATAGCATCTTCTCCTTAAGGGGAGCGATTCTTGCTTCCAAGTAAAGGGCATGATTTGCCGACTGCTGAAGCGGGAAGGCAAAGACACAACAGAAGGGCACGACGTTCGAACGAGAAAAGTTTTGCGAGGTGGTAATGTGGCAGCCAAGAGAATAGAACGCAGATGAACTCGAGGATAGGACAGACGTAGGCGATGTATATGTAAATAACAGCTCCGCAAATAACAGTTCCGGTAAATAAGAGCTTCTTGAGCACCAAAACACAAATGAAAGCGATTTGGGAGGTGGTTCAGGTGCCGTCGGTTAACATTGAGTGGACATGTCACCACCCTGAAGACGAGCGTTATGTTAGCTACCTACGCAACATCTGCGCAGAGTCACCCTGGTGGAACGTAAGGAAAATAATAGTGTGATTATTTTGAGATCACACATATCAGCGTGGCATCTTTACTCGCCTTATATTACGGTCGTTACGCTCTACCATATTTCTCTTCGCCAGCCCCTCAGGACGAAGCCGCGATATTGTAACTCATTTTCATAAATACTATTATACTTTTTCTTTCATAAAGAACCTATCAAATCTGCAAACAATACTTTTTTTTTAATACTGATGAAAACTTCCTCGAGATTTGACCTCGAGATTTCTTGGTCTCGGTCTTGAGCAAACGTTCATATACTCCACATGCTACGATAACTACGTTGGAAAGAATATGTGCCCGCTCGAAAAAAAAAAAGAAAAGAAAAAAAAAGTGAAGTAGAAATATGTTTGAGAACTCGGGAGCACTTTTAAATGCTTCTCAACGTTTAGAAAGTAGCGAAGATGTTCTTGCGGTACACAGTCATACAGATGAGATAGCAGGTACGGCGACAACAATGGAAACCGCGACGGAGCGGAGGACTAAGCACGTTCTACGTGCTTCAGAATAAGCACATTTCGTTTCTAGCCCTTTTAGAGAGCGCTTAACTGACTTGTACAGAGTGGGCAGGTGCATGAGGACGATATAACGAGGGCAGATGAAATAACAGGAAAGAGTTCGGTTGTCTACGGATACGAATGGATTGCGTGGTAGGCTCTCAAGAAATGTGTTAAAGCTACCCGAGCCATGTTAGATCTCCAAGTCGCCTAATAGTAAGAAATGTTACAATTTAGTTACTCCTCTATAACTTGTGTTACCATTTTTTGAAGGTGAAAAAGTGCGTTTGTAGTTTGTGGGGCTCGTTTTATTATGTGTCTTTGTTGTGACTCATCATGTTGTACCTTTGTTGTGAATGTGGGAATTTTTTAAATAAAATGGTTGTGCACTACAAAGAAAAAGGCTATACATCAGTGAAACTGGAACACAGTTGTACTTTCAAGCGACACAACCAAGAGTAGAATCAACATCATCAACAAATGGGATGTATATGTCAGTACTGATTTCAGAACTGTTAGTCCAGTAGTAGCAGTGGGTCCACTATGGTGATTTCTGCTCTGGTTATTTTGAGACTATAGAGCCCGATTGCCTTCGAAAAGTACATTTTGCGATGGCACATGGAATGCGCATCACTTGTCAGGAACATTGTGGCAATGGTGTCTGCGGCACCTTGTCTTGTGAAAAGTCTGTACGACATTAGTAAACGTGGTCCCGCAATTGTGCTCTGATACATGGCCACCACAGTCATTCGCGTGCCTTTAGTTTGCATGCTGCAATCACGAGGTGTGTAATCGATTGAGCATTTAGCGTCGAAGAACAGATTGGATGGCAAGGCAGGAGCCTCCAAGCGGAAGTCCTTTTATAAAGAATAGCTTGTCAGATACGCTGACACACTTCCGAACGTCTCCTGCGAAAGTATTGTGCGACAGCCACCGCTTTTAACAGTATACCATTACTTTACGAACAGCGTTGTCTTTCTTCAATGCGTCTCTGATGCACTTGAGCATGTTACGAGAAACGGGCAAGACGTTCGTAGAGAGGTGTTCACATTCTTTCATCGCCGCCTCTAGGGTGGTGTCGACCTCACTGTAGCTTGGCAGAAAAGGTCCAGACAATACATCAGCTTACAGAGAGACTTTACTCCAGCGTACACATACATAAGAAGTGAGTTCGTGGAGCATCTTCGTGCTGAAAACTGGGACCGGCTGTTTTGGTCCGATTCCACTTTGAAGCGAAAACACAGCACGTGCAGTTCTCTCTGGAGCTAACACTAACATTTTCTTTCCTTTCTTTTCTTTTTTGAGAGGCCGCCAATCCAGACTAGGACCACGTTAGCGGAACAAGTCATGGGCAAGTATGGCAGCGTTATTCCACTGTCAATGGAGTATGCTGGGCCATAAAAAATATTAAGAAGAAACTAATATATGTCAAGTAGCACGTGCATAACCGGAAGCTAATAGTGAAGAAAACAATACCCCGCTTTCCCGGAATCTCCAGTACTAACATGGAACTTATCTGATACTGTCACCAATGCCATTTCTCATGTGCCGCTTGGCTGGCAATGCTTCAGCCTGAAGCTGCTGCGTTTTTCATACCTCTGGAGCGGGTAGTACGAAACGTCTCGCGTGCTCGCATAACAGCAAGAGCTTCTTTCTCTTTTTAAGCGTAATAGACTTGGACAGGTATGCTTCTTTGCTTAAAATGGGCTCCAGCTCTTGCTGTTGGGGACCCCATGCAGACTAAAGCAGAATTGAAGAAATATCACTTAAACTAGGCACGCCACGCTCAGCTCTTCTCCCACGTGGTTCCTAGGATGTACATTATTTTCGGCTCACTGCCTCTTTGCAACAAGAAACTAATGGTATAGCCACGACTGAAATTTGTGAACCATACATGGACTGATTTTTGTTTTCTCGGCAAGTTTCGAAATAAATTTAAAGTGTAGGTTGAGCATTCCGAGCAATCAGCATATCTCGCTGGTAGGCTCTGGTGCTAACATTTTGCGCATGACCTCTAACGAGACTACCATCGGTTGCAAAAGGAACAGTGAAATGAATGAGATTCTGTTGTCTCGTGAGTAGCTGTGACGATGTTGAAGACGATAGTCCCTACACTGCTTTTTACCCTTGCCGCACACACGACCGGTGTCCGCATGTGACATACTGTGTCTTCTGGGTCGCAGTGAGCGTATAGCGTTTTCCGTCGAAAACAACCTGGAGAAGTCTCAATATCGAAGAGAATATGAAAAAAATAAAAATACCATTTACCAGCATGGAGTGAGTAACGTTGCGTGTGCGCTATTTTCTGAAGAGTGTGGCGCGTGCCATTATCCAGCGTTTGCGTGTAGCTTGATGAATACCCTGACTTTGGTGTTCCTGAAGCCCTCTTCCACTATTGCCTTGATAACAGATTCGCGCCATCTACGCCCATGCGAAGTTGTTTTTCTCCATGACAGCTACCGAAGAGTATTTTTCTGTTGCGTGGTTATCTCGGTGAACCACGTAAAGCTCTATCATGCGCTGTATTTCATTTCGTACACTTTAGTAGTATTTTTTTAAGGGAAAATTGCATATTGTATGCGTTGGCCAGCGTGAGGCGTACACTACAGGCTCACGTTCCTGCTTAAAATGAAGTACTGATCGTATCGTTGAGCACTGCGTGAAGACTCCTGCCCTGTTAGAATTCCGGGGTGAAAGAACGAACGTCTCTGGAAGATCCAACGTGAAAGAGTTAAGCGTCGGGATATAGTGGGACGATAGAGTAAGTCGCAGTCTCACTGGCTGCTCCTGTAAATTGGGTTGGACTGGATCCTATAGAAAAAAAAAAAAATAATAATAATAATAAAAAAAAAGACATGGATATCAGATGTCTTGAGTCTTTTCTCCGGGCTTGTGCGGTTCGCTACAGCTATAGTTTCAGGGCGACTGCTTCAGTGGAGAAGCTGCTGGGCAAATCATAATACCATCATGTCGGGGTCGAGGAAATCGTTCTGGAACCTAGAGAGCAGCCCAAAAGACGACTTCCGTCGAGAACGAGAGCACACTCCGTTTCTCGTATAATATATATGTTTGGAACGAGGCTTAGTCGTTGACTTTACATCACAATTCTCCTACTCCCCTACTTCAAATGAACCGCTACGTCAAAGTTGCACACAGGCATGCTAAATGCAGGCAGTGGTCCCTTGATTTGAATAACAAGTCAAAATGCTCCTTACGCCATAACTTGTGTCACTGACTGATGTGGCCCATATATATCTAAAAGAGGTCACGTTTCTAAAATTCGTTTTCCCTCTCTTCTGCGCTTATACTTTCTCCCGAGTAGAGATGATTTTTTATTTGTTTATTTCGGTTGAGGGTGACTGCATGAGAGCAGAGTATCTGGTAATGTTCGGAATGCACAGGAGGGCAAACATGCCATACTGTATCTAGTATCTTGGTGTGGTGTTTAATATTGTTTTCTCGTTCAAACAGAACACCAGCGCGCACGACACCATTCTGCACCAAGCCCCATGCCTTAAATACTAAAATAAAAAAAAAAAAAAACACAGAGAAAGACTTGAGATTGTTCTGTAGAACAAAAGGTATATTCGATCAGGACGTAAACTTCACTTTACTTCAGATGTTGCTAAAGGCACCATCGTTTCAGGACGTAAACTACAGGTTATTATTATTACTATTATTATATTATTATTCATGGTAAAGAAGAATTTATTATCACATGTACAATGCTGTCGCCCACATGGCACTGGCATACCACAGCATGCACCCCATGTGCCGACGTATATTTAAAGATACCCGAAGATGTGTGTGCATATGTTAAATCTGATATTACTGCACATTCTTTCGCACTAATAGCAAAACCAATATGTTGTGCCCAGGGGATAAATACATGTTAAACTATGCCGAATAGAACGGAATGAAGCGGAAGATAGAGAAACATCGGATTTATGATCAGACAGGGTGGACGTCAGCTTTTGTTCTGTATATTCTTGATCCTTTTTTAGCTTAATTCAAGGAGATACATGTGAGCAACAAGCATCACGATGACCTGCTATTTTTATTGTTACGAAAGTTCACACATTCGTGACGGCACACAGTAAACTTGGCTTCACTTTCCTGGAAATAAAGCGCGTCCTCTCCTTCGTTCCTCCATGTGGCCACCACCAAAAAAGAGGAGGATCGTTCAATCCCTCTCTTTCTTCATAAGTCGAAAACTAGATATCGCAGAGAAAATAAAACTGTCGATACGCAAAGAATAATAAGTAGTGCAATAATAAGTATCTGCTTGAAAGAAGACATATGCGCGTATTAGAATCAGCTCGCCAATCCTTCTGGATCGATCCATCGACCAAAACGCCCCCTCACATTTCTGTCGTTCTATGAAATCAATACTCACCCCAAAATTTGGTTATACCTTAAAAGTCTGCACGACAATGCTCGAATCTATTGGTACTTAAACTAGAATTTCCCCCAACGATGTATAAATAACGAGAATGGCCGCAAGAAAATGGATTTCACAAGGAAGCTGTTTCATGTCGCAATTACAGTACTCTATTTGTCCAACTGGAAAATCGAAGGAATATTCCCGGCGGCCGGGACATATTCGTCCCGTCGCCTACCTGTCGGGTAGGCCTCACCCGTGATGGGCACGGGATGGGTCTGCGGCAATGTAATAATAATAATAATAGTGACGATAAAATAGCAATCTACCGGTGTGGTGACAAGCTATAAAGGCCCCGTGGATACAAAGCAATGTGATTATTGTTAACAGGAAACGAATCTGCGGACGGGATGGCGGATATAGCGCTTTTAACATGGAAGAAATGCAGGGTTCCATACTCCAAGGAGGATGTGATGCGTCTACTGAGAACGCTCACTGGCGACATTACTGGAAGAAGGTGGCAACAAGGCGACCACTGCGCGTCTGTACTGCACACAATGAATCCCGATCTGAAATTCAGTGTTCCCTCAAAAGCATGATGGACTGCTAGAAATTCTCAGAGCAAGTGTCCAGTGTCAACCATTGACAATGTCAAAGGGCTCAGGAAAAAAGCGAAGCAAGCGGAAAGCCCGGAACGCCCTCCTTGCGTTCCTGCACGACACCGGGCTGGCAGAGACACTCTGAGCCTCACAGAGGTGCGACTTGC
>JARGYV010085675.1:0-15171 GCA_029532675.1 Ornithodoros moubata
CAGAGTGTCTCTGCCAGCCCGGTGTCGTGCAGGAACGCAAGGAGGGCGTTCCGGGCTTTCCGCTTGCTTCGCCGGTGTCCCTTCGGCCATAAGAGTTGGTCAAGATCGTCGCCCTGGTCCACAACTAGATCCCTCACTTTCGTATTCCTTCGACGACCACCACCGACCGCAGCCGCCAATTTGACTCTGTCCTTTTCTGTCAACTGTGGCACCTCCTTAGGACCAAGCTTGTCACCACCACAGCCTACCATCCCACCGCCAACGGCCTGGTTGAGCGCCTTCACCGGCCGCCTACATATGTTGTAGCGCCCACATCGCCACCGACATCATTCGTGCGTCAGCTCGTGTTTCACAGCTCGTACAGAGCACGCAGTGCAGTAGAGGCTAATCGAACAACGTTTTATTATGTATTTCCTGTTACGACAAGAAGCCAGAGTGAGACGGCGCGAACTGTAGGTCAGCAAAACTACAAGCGATCTACAAGCAAATCTACACACGACCTCGCGTTAAAATGGTGCCTGTGTGAAGAAAGCGTTTGGTCGCTGGCGCACCTTTCGGATACAAGCAGCAAGGCACGTCATTCCACCGTTGCGCCGCCAATGATTCATTGAGACCAAACTCAGTGAGGCCGCGACTGTGCCGCGAGGCCCTCGCGTACACTTTCGTATGGCCTCCGCCTTATAAAAACCACACATTCACTGGACGGAGGTACCACGACTAGCGGCATGGAGGCCTTGTCACCCAACTCTTCTAGGGCAGCTTAACGAGATCGGGTCCCGTGCCTCACAGGAGACAAAGATACGTTGTTCATACCATACTGGGGTGTTACGTCTAGCTAACTGCAGTTTACAACTATAGACGTGACAGATGTCTATAGCGGTCATGTCAATGGAAATGATGTTGTGTTAAAGCGCTAGCAGAAGACGACGAGCGCTCAGCTGATGCGAGAGCGGTGTTCTCCGCCAGCCACCGTGTACAAAGTTGTCCCTCCTTTCCGCGTACCTGTACTACAATGTCTTTTAAAGCAGAAACTTACCTGCGCAACACTAATTCTACCAGTCTCTTCGGAGGGGCTTTCTATATCGCTTTTTTGTAGCTCTTTTATCAAATTTATGGTCACATCCTCTTCATTAGTAGAGGAAGATACACAAATCTGAGATATTACAGCTCACCATACCATGCAAAATTTTCAGTTCATTTCATTACTCTCAGAGGCCCTAAAGGGCATTCCATGAGAGGAGCAGGTAAGGCGCCACATAAGTGAATATATAAATATAAAAAATATGCGCAACTTCAAGCGAAGGTTTTCGTTAGGAATCCATCCCTTCAACCCTCAGCGAATACTAACTGTCTTCGTGAAATATGAAGCGTATCTTCAACATTATAGAACTTTGGCATAGTCCGAAGGAAAGTCACCACCCATAGCTACCCCTCAGCCAAGCACTATTACACCAAGATGGACACTATGATGGGATCAGAATGGCTGATTGTGAAAGTTTCATTTTAAAAGCTGTGACGTGAAAATTTTATTCGTATACACCTTGCAGCGTTACTTATATGCGTGAAGAACAAAGGGACAAACATTTTACACGACGAAGAAATAGCGGCATGTTTTACTTAATTGGCCACCATGTAAAGCTTGTTCCCGTAGCGCCATTGTGAAGTCTGTCGAGTTTGGGTTAAATTATGCATTAAAGGATTACGTTTCTCCGCTGTCTTTTTATTGCATGCATGAACCTCAAAGCTGTCCCAAATTGTGGTAAATGGCCCATGCTAATGTGTCGCAGTTTCAACAACAGAAGCCGCGCGGATGCTTTGTCGCGGGTCCACAACCCTCGACCCTTAATGGGCTTTTCTGCTTCGCTCATTTTTAAGCTCATAATGACGGCGCTTTTTTCGAGTTAGGAACACTCGTGTCCACGAAGGCTGACAAATGTTTTTCGCAAACTTGCTTTACGAGAACGTTCATATTTTCTCTCTTGCTTGCTCATTATATGACGTGTGGCGTTGCGTCTCGAGTTTCTGAGCCAATTTAACCGCGTTTTTCTATGTGGTTCAGATATCAAGCATTTCGTTTAACTTTGAGAAATAGCATGTATGAGTGAAGATGACATTCCCTAGCCGACGACACATCAACACGCTGCTCATGGGTGATAACAAAAAAAAAAAAAAAAAATGCTGCTTCAGCTCCCAATGCGGTTTATTCCCTCAGGCTTCTAGTTTCTTGACGTCAGTAAAAGATTACCAGAAAATGGAGAGTAAGACGTTGTGACAAGGAAGGGTAACGGAAACAGAAACCGAATCCATAATAATATCAGGTAATAATTTGGGTAATGCGCCATTATTGGAATTGGAAATAGCTCTTGCTTCGAGCGAGAAACCTGCCAAAAGACCTTCAATTTTCTAAAGGTGAGCATATAAAGGTACAGCAAGGATGATGAAGGGCATCGTTGTTTAATAATAATAATTGGTTGTTTTACGACGTGAGACGATTGTGATCATGAGCGACGCTACAGTGGTCGGTCCGTGGATTAATTTCCCCCAACCTAAGGGTTCTTTAACGTGCGCCGAAATCTCGACACACGGCATACTGTATTTAACATCCACTGCGGAAGATCGCGTGCCTAAGCAATACCCTGCCACTAAATTGCTAGCGTCCTCGGCCGGGATCGAACCCGCGATCTTAGGACGCTACATCGCTAATCTTATCGCTAATCTAACTCGGACGCTCATAGGTTTCAAGGATTACCCATTCATTATGTTTTCTGGTCCATGCTCTGCTCATACATTTCTGATTGAGTAAGTTTGACGCTTGTTTTCTGTTTCTACTTTCTTTTCGAGCTAGTCAACCATCGCCTTTTATAACATTTCATGCACGTATAGTGTTGTAACTCAACAGGCAGCTCCCGAATTGTTCAATGAACTGTACAGCGAATACTGAACCCTTGTAGCTTGTATGTTCTTCTGAAAGCTTATACCTGGGATGTCTGAGAGATTAAGTATATTTCTCCAATGCCCATTTCAGTTACGATTGAAGTTCAATGATTGCGTAGTAAAACTAGGAAAGTGCAACCATTCACCAAGCAACAAAGGGGCGACGCGCGTCGCTGTCTAATGAGAACTGTCCGCCCTCTCCTTTGCGTCTGAGTCTAATGATGGACGGTAGTTATAACAATACTCTCGACAGCACTATCGATAGTCAGGGCGACCGCTCGACTTGACTGTCGATATTTTTACTCAAAGTATCGACAGTTTTAACTATCGGATGAAATTCTACCGTACAGTTTGCCTGCGCACTCTCCCTTCTTATGCTGCATGAATTGAATTATTTCTACCAAGACCCGAGAAAATGAGGACAGTACGATAAAATTACGCCTACAAATATTTATAGTAATAAAAACAACATTATAGACAAAAAGCGAGGCTTAGCAGAAAGTCATTTTCTTCCGCAACGTAATAGCTACTATCGCTGCCATGTCCAGCCAGATAGTTTTGGATTCCTTGTGGCAAAGCATTGCGACTGCAGCTTGTGTTTATAAGTTTCTATATATTTCTAGTTGAAGAAGACGTATAAGATGCAGGTTTCGGGATGCTCACGTTGTCAAATACGAGTTTTGCAATGTATCCTTTATCTATTTTCAACACGTTTTTCGACACTGCATAATGATTATTATGCTGTATATAAAAGCCTTATACGTGTAATCACGGTTTCCAGCAGATCACCGCTGTATGTGTTCGCGACTTCAACTTCACTTCGCACCTTGTTCTGTCTAAACAAAACTAAGCAAATGTGTTTACTCCTACAAAAATACGACTGTGCAGACGTAGATCCTCATCAACAGTACCATCAGCATCAGGTGCATCACATCACACCCCAGCGAGTACGGTGTCACTCTCAAACCATATACAGTGAGATGAGATCATCTTTGATCCCCTTCTCTTTACTAGATCACCAATGACTCGATTGGATTCGATCGCAACATGCAGGGACGCGAGAAAGTGACAGCTAAGCAGACCGCTTACCTTGTTGTCTCCAGCCGTCTGCACTTGCAACGAAGAATGGTGGTGAGTAAACTAGAATACTGTAATCACGCACTTCAATTATTCCAGATCCGCCACAAGCGGCACGGTACATACGCAGTATCCCTGCTATCTGTCACGGACACCTCACGAAATACTACATCTCGGAACGTATGTAGAACCAGTTGAATGTGCAGCCATAGGCATGAGAACAGTTGTGACACGTCGTTCGTCATAATTCAGGCCTTGTGGTTTGAGAAATTAGGATATACACATTATAAAATGGTACTGAAACAACACAACCAGTCAATCGACCACCATTTTCCCGCGCTAATCTCTCAAACATAGACTAGAATGCAATCTGGTTAGAGGCTATGAGTAATAGTTTCGGTTTCGTATTTCATGGTGTGAAAACCACTCTGTCAGCAAAATGAAAGTGCAGACGACTTAATTAACCGAGAATGCTATTTGAAGGCTCCAGCTGATGAGCCATATAAAACTATCGACAGCTTTTAATGTGTCCGTCCCTCTGTCAAAATGCAAACGATTATTAAACATCGCATTCCGTCACATCTTGTAAATCATACAACGTATTGATAACAGAGGAAAAGTGTTTATTTCTGTCGGAAATAAGTGAATGAAAACTTGGACGCCAGTGATTTGCTGAATAACGTCTACGGGTACAACTATCGATAGTTAATTATTCTCACAATGCTCAAGAACACCTAATACAGTTTACGCGAAAAACTATCGATAATTTTGCATTATTCTCACAATGCACAAGAACACCTAACACGGTTTACGCGAGAAACTATCCATAGTTTTGCATTGTTCTCATAATATCCAAGAACACATAATAGAGTACACGCGGAAATCTATCCATAGTTTTGCATTATTCTCGCAATATACAAGAACACAAGGAAAAGTAGCACAAATTCGTTCCCCTCTGTCGCCTCGTTCTGGGTGAGGCCGAGAACTTTCGGGACGCCCCTCGTATATTTGTGAAGGCGACACTGAGGCGAAGCCTGTGTAACAGAGTAGCGAAGGGCCGTGGCACTCCATAAGGAAGAGTGGAAGAGGAGGAAATATGGTCAACTTTCCGCATCATGGTTGTGATTGGCGCCACTGCGCCACTAATTACTGACATCACATGCATCAAATGATATGTAAGAAACAAACCAAACTGCATTGCATTTGTAATCGTTTGTGTATTATTGCAGTTAGCTAGGCTAGGTATACACCCAATAACAAACGAACCCAGGCCGAACCGTGATACAAGACGGGACCCAGATTGGCTCCATAACGTGAGGTCCGCTTCGAATGCTGGGCAGGCGTTTGCGATTTCAAGTCGGGCAGTGTGAGGAAAATGTCAAACTCGAGGCTTCATCCAATCTTCCACGTTGGAATGACGCGTCGGGACGTCTTTGCGCCCATGTCCTTTTTAACACTGGGGCTTGGCCAATTATGGTGCGGGTCGAACAAGAACCAAGTAACAAACGTCTTTTCAAATGTCTGTCTTCACTGGCACAAATAGCAGCCTGTCAGTGTCCGAGGAAGACGCTGTCTGATGAAGTGGAGAAGTCAGTGTTGCTGCGAAATGTCCATGTCCGTTGAAATATCGCGCACACTGTAGTACTATAAAGTGGCAGGAAAATAATACACGCGGACATCACTAAATAATAATAAATAATATTGCTCATGAACTGTATGCAACAAGTTATGCGTGCAGGAGTCATCCGTACGTATTTTTAATTCGCAGAGAAATTGCAGAGAAATTGCAGCGAAATTGCAGCGAAATTGCGTGGCGCGACGCCTTGTGGCAAATAACCCCCAATACATCAGCAACTGTGGGTATATGTCCCTACCGTTTTGTTGTGATTTGTTGCTTCGTAACAAGCTTTCTTGGCTTCCGAAGGAAAGTACATTGTGCGGTGCATAAGTATGACACATTCCGACAGCGTCGGAAAAATAGGAACGATGCTTAACATCCCTCAAATTTTGCCCATCTGCAGCATTTTGTCTGAAGTTTTATTGCAGCTTTTTTCGCACGGGTCCAAGTTGTCAAACTAAAAATAAAAACTGTCAAAGATTTCACCCAACGCTCTTCCAATGGCGTATGTTGCACGAAATCGGTCATTTTTCCGACTTTCAGATGAAACTTCACATCACCACACCTAGGCCGCGCAACACACGTGGTAAATCGAAACCTACCCACAGCTCTCTGAATTTAGCCATGTCGGAGGTTTACTGAGTGCTGATGTGATGCGTCGTCCAAGTGTGGTGTTGTGAACTTGCACCTGATTCGAAAAGCGACTGATTTCCGATAGAAACTTCCTCCGGAGGGCAAATAGGAGCCACCCGGCGCCTTATGGAACGCCTGATTTAGAAGAAAACAACCCGGCTAGTCGTCGCGAAACTTTGCAGGAATGTTTTATATTTTACCCCCTTCAATATTCACGCAAAAGATATTCAAGAAAAGTTTGTTGTTTCGAGACCTTTAACCACCGTTTTCTATTTTTCCGATGCTATCGAAATGTGTCACACTTATGGGCCGCACCTTGTAGTTGTACCTAGAAGTTTAGAGGGACACTCCGGTACAGAAATGCCACTCTCAAAATAATCTGGTTTCCTCATGAACCATATTAGCATCATACCAAACACGGCTCAAACAACCCTGCGGTTTTCGAGAAGTAAAATGGGAGATGAATAACGCTATTTCCGGTTTCGGTATCTCACTCTCGTGTTGCCCTCGGTAAGCATCCTATTCAGAACGTCATACATGACGTTCTCAACTTTTCACCATTCCATAAACTTTATGGCATAAAGCGCCAGCTTCTACTTTCAGCGGCTACGGCGCGGAGCCGTGGAGCCATCTACCGCGGCATCGCTCAATCTCTGCATGCACGAACCGGAAGCGCCTGCCAAAGGGGGCAAAATATGCTTCCGCGGAATCGAATAGTGGAGCAGACAAACTACGATATGAAAGCCTGATCTCCACTCGAAATATTTCACTAGAAGTTTGATGAACTCATTAGAAATCATTACAAAGCGTCGTCTCAAACGTCGTGGGCATGGAGTGTCCTTTTACAGGGCCCGAGTCAACTCGCGGATCAACTGCTCAACTGATCAATTTTCATTTGCAGTACAAGCCCTGGGGGCAATAACCATGGAGGTAAGAAAAGAAGGAGACGCCCTAAGCCGATTTTTCAGTGGGAGCGAGCGTGGCAACACGGCACGCAAGGGGTTGTGGGATCTTGCCCATTGACGTCAGCATGCACGCAAGCAGGCATTGGCTGCCTCCACACGATTGTTTATGTTACCGTGGCGACGCTTTCTTTGCGGTACCGTTGGTGTTGTGCTGAACTACAAGAAGATTTCCTACATGCTTCTACAAAAACGAAAACGAGATTCTTCTACTCGTGTGGTTGGTTTGTTGAACCTTTGTGCCTAACGGATGCTACACAGAATACCACAGGTTTCCAGCATGATAACGTATCTTGTTTTACGATGTTAATCTAAACGCTTTTCTTCTTTACGACTACTTTCTTGGATGCAGTGGCTTGTAATGTAGGCTTCGAAGGCAGTGCTGCTGATTCGCTCGTTAATTCCATCACATATACGTAGAAACATGCCTACAAATACATGCCTCGCAACACGCTAGAACGTTTTGGGCAAGACGTAATGGCGTCCCACGGCTTTTTGATCTTTGTGCCGTCTCCTTTCTTTCCTACCTCCATGGCAATAAATGACGGATATCACTCTCACCGCTGGAAGTGCCGCCGCTGTTTTCAAATTGAGCTGCAAAAACGCATTCTCCCTCGCCGACGGGTGCCCCGACGTTCTACCGAAACTGCGTAATACCTATTCGCTGAACGGAAATGACGTATTCTCGCTGAGTTCCTCCTGTAGATTTCTCGCTGCTCGTGGCTAGAATGCACGAATCACCAATGCAGAGCGGTGGGCCTTGTGTGTGTAACATGGGGACATGAAGGAAAGAAGGTAAGGAGGCGCCTTATCTGGAGAACCACTTCATGCCAAGGGTGGTGGAAGTGACATCAACACTGGCGGCTGGACTTATTGAGCAAAAGTCACGTGACTTGCTGCCGCCAGTAGCAATACGCCGTACACGCCACTTTGAGGGCACTTGAAAGCGCTATACATACACACTCCCGAAGATCCCGAAACTGAAGGTGTAACCTTTTGTGAACAGCACATCGTGGTGAACCGTCGTGAATGACATGAACGTTCCCAAGAAAGCCCGTCTGTCTTCGATGTTCACTTATGTTTAAAAAGCTTGGTCAGAGAATAGATGAGAAACATACCGAGAGGGTGTGTTTATATAGCAAATCTCTGCCGATGGACAGTTTGCAGCACAGAAGTGTTCGAAGTTTGCAGGTATTAGAGCTGCATCCTCATCGCCTTTACGGTCATCATTGTACACATTCAAGACACAACAAGAAATGAAGCAGTAGTCATAACTGGTGCTTATTTATGAACAACATCTCGCACATTTTCACGAAAGTGCTTCGAGCATACTTCGTGAACTTCGACGGTTGCCACACATCTAGCATTTCTAGAGCTCGAATCCGCAGGGCATCACGCTCAAGGTCGGCTGGAAACATGCTCGAAAACAATGCACAACCAGCACCTTAAGAGCTGCAACTAAAATGCTTCGCACAGATCAGTTCCCATGTTTTGATGGTACTCACTTGTGAAAGGTTACTTCAGCTTCTAAAGAGATTTCCGCGTTTACAAAAGCGGACGAAGCAGTTTAGCACTTTTCTTAAGTCAAGAACGTTCCAAAGCAAACATATGTACTCAACCATGCATAGTTTTCGCTTCGAGCATCCCATTTACGACCATCTGATGCACTTTATCAGATCGTGTACCCCACGGCACTCTTCAGCTGCAAACCGAAACCGGATAAAGTTCCATGACGTCACTTAGGTTGCCCTCTATTTTGGCTTCACGGCTTGGGCAATATGCCTTCTCTTTTTTCCTCCATGCATGAGGGTAAGGAAGAAAGGAGGCGGCATAAAGGTAAAAAAACCGTGGGATCCCTCTACATGTGTCAAAATCTCCATTACGTCATGCCCATAACGTTGCAGCATATTCCGAGTATGGCTATTTCTATGTATGTTTCTACGTATCTGCAATGGAATTAACAAGCAAATCAGCAGTAATGCTTCAGAAGCCTACGTTGCAAGCCACTGCATCCAAGACAGGTAGCACTACAGAAGAAGAAAAAAAAAGTGTTTAGATTAACACTGTAAAACAAGGTACCTCGTCACGGTAGAAATCTGTTGCATTCTGTGCAGCATCTGTTATGCACAAGAGTTCAACAAATATATCAAAGTAAAACAATCGTGTTTTCCACTAAGCAGCACTGTGTCGTAGAGGTATGTAGGAAATCTCCTTGTAGTTCAGTACAACACCCACGACACCACAAAGAAAGCGTCGCCAGGGTAACACTAAACAACGGTGTGGAGGCGGCCATTTCGCTTGCTTACATACACGCTGAAGCAAGTGGGCAAGATCCCACAACTCCTTGTGCTAGCTCGCACGCTCGCTCGCTCCCATTGAAAAATCGGATTGAGGCCCCTCCTTTTTTTCTTACTGCCATGGTGCCAGGTTCATCAAAATAAAAAGCCAATGACTTCAATTACTGATCACAAACAGAAGCTCATCAAGATTATTTCACGAATTACAAATAAGTTGAAATGATGTGAAAGCCATTACTGCGATACTATGTTATGCCTTCAGGGGGACAACTGTACCAAAGTAGTGGTGACGTCACGGCCCTGTTCTCAAGTAGAGCGATGTGGGTGAGGAGGAGCGATACGGCGCGCTCGATTTTAAGGGAAACTACCGGGAATCATCGCGAAACTTTGCAGGAATGTTTTATATTTTCCGCCACCCCTCAAATATTCAAGCAAAAAAATTTCAAGAAAAAACTGTTTTCTCGGGCCCTTTATGTTTAAAAAAATGAATGGATTAAAATACAGGACCCCGCTCCTGTTATCAAGACTATTTTGATGACTCTGCTGCCATGCTGTCGATGCTGCGTAGATGTGGATTGGACTTGCTTGAAAGTCGCTCCCAGTGTTGTATACATGCAACGCTCTTTTGCTGTCACATGTGACGGGCAATGCAGGTTTGTAGGTATGGTGACACATTGTTGCCTGCGCTTTTTAATACAATTTTCCACAAAACTACGTGACTCGTTGGAAGCGAAAATTGTGGGGTTAATTTCCTGATGCTTCACACCATCAAGCGCACAATTCATTATGCTTTGCCAGAACCGCTGAACAGTACCTTTAAGTATATCGGACTAGACTTTTGGAGGCACCCTAGTAGAATTCAAGCACAGAAACGGTGACAACTGTTACTTTTCCATTCATGGCATTTAATTGTCTAACGTGTACATAGTTCCTATCCGAAAACCATTGTCGCCACTATACATAACTGCTGTGGTCAACAGTGTATGTAAAAGCAAGAGAATATGTGCAGTGTTAACATATTCTGAAAAAGTACTGGAGTTTTCATTAAATAGAATATCAAAGTCCCGATTTGTTTGCGGCATATTTAAGAATATACCAATTCTTTATCAGCACTCTTTCCGCCAAAGATATAAGAGAGGGAGGGAGAGGCAAAGGTAGCAATGCACGCTTAACGAAGTTTTTTTTTGGTAAGCACAACGAATGGTGGTGGTGTATCATTACATTTGGAGACATTATCATTACAACACCCAAAATAGAAACACTGAACAGTACGCAAAGTAAGCATTGAAAGCAAAAACTCGGCACCTCACGATACACCACCACCAATATAATTAATTATGACGACTGCATCCTGCTTTACAGCTGTGTTGCTTGACGAAAACAATGAACTTGACATCAAGCTTGGTATTGCCGGCATTGCGTTCCAGTGTTGCGCTTGGGATTTTGTGAAGCTTGTGGCGCCATCGCGGAAAAAATTGTAACAGTTGCGGTTGAGAAAAGTTTACGCGGCATACACCAGAGGGCACTGCAAGTCAGAGTGGAACCGATTGTGCGAAAGCGAAACCAGTCTGCCTAGTTTCCTTGTGCTTTAATTTTTTTTCCCTGTTTCCTTCAATCCCTCAGGGAATGTCAAATGGTATTTTGCTTGTTTGTGCATCCTAGGGAGGCTGGGGCTCTTCTTGTTGAATGGCCGGAAAGCTCCTGAGAAGTCACAGTCCGTTTATTCATAAGGAACCTAAATTATCTTTAATTCGGCACTTCATTAGTAGCGCAATCGTTTTCATATGAATGCTGATATAATATAAAATCTATTACTTATTATTATTACTATTTTATGGAGTCACCAAGTGCAAAGAACGCCTGCCTAGTGTCTCTGTCCTGTCTCGTCCTGTCTCTCCACTACGTGGACGGAAACACTGACGCCGCGTAAGAATCCTTGCTTTGTGTTGGTGTTTCTTCCATTCGAAGTAAGTAAGTAAAGTCCCTAACTTTAATTGAACGAGATTGGCAAAACATTCTTTTACTTAACAGCGAAGGAAGGAAGAGGAAGGAAGGTTAAACTGGGTAGAAACTGGGAACTGCTCACAATAAGGGGAATCTGCAATCCTCAAGAGGTTAACTGCGCGATGAGTCGTTCTTTCGTGATGTCTTTAGCCACTGTATAGGTGACGTAAGAATTACAACAGAAGATAGGTGAACCCACAAGCTAACTAACCTTCTCATAGGAAAGCAAACATCCCAAGAGTTGGCGATTTTACAAGCGCATAGTGCTCTGTCCCCCCATATTGCACGGGACTGTAAATCGATGAGTGTACTCAATTGCCCTCAACATTTGTGGGGAAGTTTTTCTTAGTTGAACAATACTGGTTTTTCGCCTCACTCGCAACGTTGTGCAGTGATCATCTCGGTTTGCTTGCCGTAATTCCTGAAAAATAATGGGAGTTCAAACATAATCATGGCGTTCTTACAGTATAATATGCGTGCTACTTTGATGTGCGTTAAAAATGAATAAGTAAATATATATATATATACGTTGGTAATCGTAAATGCACCCAGTTGCGTCCCTCTTTTTATTCGGATCTTTGAGAACTTTTCGGAAACAATAAAAATGTCGCGAAATTTTTAACTGAGAAAGAAAACAGTTCATGAATATTACACATTACTCAATCATGTTGAGCATCAAGGTTCTATAAGTGAAAAGCGTAACGCCTTCTTTGAGGAGTCAAATAGGCTGACCTCAACTAAGTTACGTTCGTTTTTTAATTAAATATTATGTTCCACTTCAGCCGAGGCCCTGTTCGAAAGCCCTGTGGGTCCAGAGGCAGGAAGGATTCACGTCGCTACGCAGGAAAACAATGCGGGATGAAAGAGGAACACTTGAGAGCACCGGAGAGTCGCAAGTGATTACGGTTCGGCATGGCTCCAGATCGGGGTTGCAGAACTGAAATCACTCGTCGAAATTTGATTTTTCTCACGTGAATTATCGCCATTCCTTATAGAATTATAATGTCACGTCATTCCCCTTTTCCTACATATTAAAGCACAACTACAATGGGTAAACATAGCAACCTGAGGGAGGAAACAAAAAACCCCATCATAATTTGGACTGCTCGTCTTGTGCACCGAAGTTGTTAAATGTAAGCCACGCGTGTGACTGTTTAGTCAAGCGCAAGCTTGCTTATTTATGATTCATAGAAAAGTTGCCGCTCACAAGCGCTAGAGGTTAAACGAAACACAACACGGAAAGCAGTAAAGTTAGTTTAGAGTTATAGACATGACTTTTCACTTAAGGCAGTTCCAGTTCATTATTGCTTACTCTGTTTGATATTCACGGCACATTGAAAACGCATGGTGTGACGCACGTACGTATTCATCGGCTCATGTAGCTATCGTGATTAGGCTGGTTGTTTAACCTAATCGGAGTCAAGCCTTGCGTTTTGTCTGTATCTTTGAATATATTTCCGAAATCTGACAAAAAATAAAAATAAAATAAAATACAGCCCCGCTACAACATTGAAATACCGGGTGTCTTCTGTTCTCAGTCTTTATATATATATATATGTGTGTTTCATTAAAAAAAGTGAGAGATCCCGCATGCACTGTTCACACATGGCATAGATCTGTTTTTTGAGTGTATGCGACACAGTGAACAACTGCTCGATGACTAATGAAACAAAATTAAAAAATAAACGCTCAATTGGTTCATTAATATAAATATTCGAACTACTGGGTGAGCCCCAGATTACTGTTTACCTCCTTGACAAAATTTCCAAAAGTGTACTGTGTTTGGAGTGAAAGGTAGAACAATCATGTGCAATTGATACAGAAAGGAAAACGTAAAAAGAAAAGAAAAGAAAAAGGGGCCGCAAAAATCTGCGCAAGTAAAGGGAATCACCAAAGCCCCGAGTCATCAGACGGGCAAAAGTGATTGAGAGAAGCGGGAATGCAAAGATGAAATACCTCGAAAAGCGGTTCTCGCTGACACTGGTAATGCCCGCTTTTTAGTTGTTCCTTATTTTACCTTCTCCTAACATCTTAAAGTGAATGTCCGATAAGGCAAAGAAATCTGCTTATTTATTGGCTTCTATTAGGTAGGTAATCTTTCACTAATTTGTCAATACTTTTCTAATAAAATAGGAAACAAGTTCTGGAAAGCCCGAATTACAATTATTATTCGGGAATTTTGGTTAAGTTCTCATGGGACATTCGTACACAGTGTGAGATGGAACATGGAATTAAGTACGGAATAAAATAAAAACTAAGGTATGTACCCGCAGGTGAAATTCCGCAGCAACCAAGCATGCAGGCACAGATAAAGTTATAGGCCAAAAGTCAATGGACACACGATGTTTCAAATAACGTGCACTAGGGAACGACACAATGGGATTACCAATCGAGGCCAGCGACGGCTAGCAGTCAACGGCATAAGAAGGCTGTTTCTCCGCCACCAATCGGGAAAAAATCCAGTCCACTGTATCTATAATTGTGATTTGCGCTGATATAAATTCCACCACGACTATTTAAAAAAACGACATACCAAACGTAAATTAAAAGCTGCTGACTCATACGCACTGTATACTGCAGGACGTGTAGCGGACTGTGGTAAGCTAAAAGCTGTGATGGATATCTAGATATCATGGTTACAGCTATGCGATAGCTGCGAAAGAGTACCTCTCATCCGAAGTTTACCTTCCTGGCGGTCATAACGGGGATCGCATTTCCGATTTCACCTCCCCTCTGCAGCCAGTAAGCATCCTGGAAGCGGAACACACACGAACGTGAACTATAGTGTTGTGAATTGTTATCACCTCGTCCTGGAACCACTGACTTCTCAAATATTAATTTCCCTTTATATAATTCGAATTGGCATACATCTCAAGGGAAGAACAGGTACCTCCTCTTCTGCAAGAAAGAGCCCCATCGAATGCTTAAAAACAAGATGGATACTTTAGGGTTTTAAGACCCAATGCAAGAGTCAAGAGCAAAAAGAAAAAAAAGGAGGAAAATAAAACACGTGACTTATGTTATGACACATGTTCTACCTCTATGCTGTTCACTGCGACATGCTCTGGACAACTGGAAGGCCATGACCTGCAATTCGGCAACGCTTACAACGATCACTGGACAAATTTAGAATGCTAGCAGGCATGGATACATCGGCGCAGCAATGCTACACATAGTGTCTTGCGACCGCGAAACAAAGATGATCTTGCAACTTCTTATACGAAGCCTGAAGACCGGTCAGGAAGTACGCAGGGCTACTGACGCGCGATGGGTTTCAGCTAAGGCTCGTGGGGTGCCAACACAACTTCTGCATCAGAGCGAGCCCCCCGACACTATACCTGTGACTGACTGCACACCACCGCCGTCACCCACCCAGACAACCACGAATGTCCACTGGATATCCAAATTTGGTCAGAACGTCAACGTCCCAGTTGGGATATCCCTATAACATACATACAACATTAGAAAATGAATGTCCTTTCACAGATATTCCAGCAATATCCCACAAATTGTGGAAAAGAGATATCTGTTTATGGTCCATTCCACCACATCTCACGGACGTCACATCTGGGTTGTGGTCTGGATATGGAGCAACTTGCAACCGACGTATTTGTAATGAGGGCAGGGCCGGCGTCTACGGGGGGGG
>JARGYV010085676.1:0-10548 GCA_029532675.1 Ornithodoros moubata
AGGTCAGGTCATGAATGTGACGCAATCCATGCAGTGCAGTTGAGCAGAATGTGTACAATCTTTCTTGACTCGTCGTCTGTTGTCGTCCGGTGTTGCCCTCGTCGCTCCTTGGCTTGCTGCCTTACTGCAAATATTATCCCAGGCTGCCGTATTTCTTTTCGTTCAATTTGGCTTCGCTTCTAGAACAGACGCTATGTCATTGTGAACGGAGCTGATTATGCTTCATTCCGCACTCCTCTGGGAGGCAGAATTTCGTTTTTAGAATCCATACAGCCCGACAATCGACTCGTGCGTAACAAATAGAGAGCACGACGTATACCCTGCAAACCTTGTATGGAAGACACACGTGTACAAAACCTTTTTCACTCGCAGAGCCTCACTTCCTGTATCTGGAAAACACATTCAATTACAGCAAGGTCGACGAGAGAAAAGGCCTGAATGAAATCACTTCCTAGACGCNAAAAAAAAAAAAAAGAGAAAAAAAGGAAAAGAAGAAGCATCACCAGAAACACAAAAGATAGACAATGGAGGTAATAAACAAGAAAAAGTTTCCGAAGAGGAGCAGAACGGGAACTGATTAGGACTTAAAAGTAACTGAATCAGCCAAGCAAGACAGAAAAAAGCGAGACAAAAGGTCCGCTCTGGTGAGGAGGAACAAGAGACAGATACAAAAAAGAAGGAAAAGTAAAAGTAGAGCATCAGCGCAGATTGCACCGCAGTCTCGGATAAGGAACCCACCTCCAAGCGAAGCAGAGACGAACGAACGATAGTTTCTATTACGGGCCCAACGTCTCACGTGCGGTAATTTCGGCCTATAGAAGTCTAATGCCCTCTCTATAGGAAGGCTGTCGCTTCATTGAGGCCGCTGGGCTAACTACAGTGTGTAGGCCGGCGTCCCATCTCACTTCCTTTTAGGTGCACTCTCGGAAACGTGAAGGAGGAAGTCGCTTATTGCTTGATTCTCCTGCACTTTAAATGGAGGAATTTTACTGCGTATCACGGTCTGTGCCACCCTATGCGCGTATACAGAGCAGAGCATAAATACCAATCAATAAATATCGATAAGAAGAAGAAAACCTCTACGAAGACCAGTTAGCAAATGAAACAATGATGAATAAAATATAATATAGAAATAATGAGATAAACGCTTGACACTCAAGTGCCACTTCGTTACATAGTTAAAAAGTCTTCTTATTTACTATATACTTGTAGGAAATCTGTCGTGCCCCCCGGAGGCACGCACGTGTAATGGGACACAGCGCAGTTGGCAGCGATCTCCACAAGGCGTACGTCTGCCAACAGACGAGTCTGCTAATGGGTCGAACGCATGGCACCTGAAGACGATTACGAACCCATATATGCTAGCGCTGAAGCTGAATCCCCCCCCCCCCCCTCGCCCGTCGTGTTTACTCCCTTCAACGACAGACATGGAACTTGTCTCCGTTTGCTCCTTAAAATTAAACAAAACTGGCCTCCTTATCCGCATTGCAATGGATCGCGGTAACGTGTCATTAATCGACTGCATTATTTTAATTTGAAGGCTCTTTTGGCAGCTCAAAGTTACTTTGTGTGCTTCTACAGGCTTCAGATAAAAGGAAACAAGTCGTCGGCTGGTTGCGTGTCAGGTTGCAGTTTTGCTGACCAAAGCTTCCTGTGCCAGGCTTTTTACGCCATAGATGTCGTCCACCAGCTCGCCTGCGCGCGCATGTTCATTTATCGAAGCGTCACCGCTTAGTCGTTCCAGAATGCATTCGCTGTTCTAAAAACAGACAACGCACACCACAGAAGTGCACCCTCCGTTGAAAAATCGAAAACTTGTAGGAACGTAATAACATCCGGTTATTTTCGCTCTGAGCGTGCCAAGGTTAGACTCGCAGCAAGACGCGTTTAAAGTAACTTCGACGGGGCTATCAGGAATCGGAATGTTTGTTGAATGTTCAGCATCCTGTCAGGAAAGCAATTGATACGACACGAGAAACGCCTGCACCAAACGTCTATAACTGGCAACGATATGGAACAAGGTTTGAACGAGTTCAGAAGCAGCGCAAACAGAATTGCCGTTGAACGTCATGTCTGCGATTTCACCAGCTTCGCAAATCGCTGTCTTCATGGCTCTTCGTACATGAGTTCAGAGCGCGCACTCCACAGAGTCACCTCCATCACTGGCTCCAGGCGCAGAATGGGACGGATTCCGCGTGTTTGGTAACAATTGCTCCATGTGGCGACACTTGCGTCCCGATTAGGTTTTAGACAGCAACTCTGAGCAGACCATGCGCCCCATGTGGCAGTGCTTTGTACGTACGTTCAATAACTAGCGTCAGTTTTTATCCTGAAAGTGTTTGGTTGGTGCACTCCTTAAAACAAAATTTCCCCTCTCTTGAGAACCATAGAAAATGACCATTGTTCACTGCTCTGATTGGAACGATTTTCGGGCCGTTTTCGACGTATCAGGTTCTTGACAGATATTATTGTCAGTGATGATTGGTTAACACTCGGTGATAAACCAATTTTGATATCACATAGCATTGGAGTGTCGTTTATGCTTATTACGTGTACAAAAACTGTGAGCACCTGTGTTCTGCGTTCCAGGCGACCAGTACAGGTGCCCACCTGCGTTGATCATATATCATAGCACGATGACCTCGCATGTTCTCGACAACATGCAAAGATTATACGTGGCGTACCCTTATACAAAGCCGATACATCTTCCCTTTTGCTTGGGTCAACCTCCTTGGGGAAATGGCCCGATTCAGTTGGCCCTGGGCGCAAGGAATTGGTGTGCGCCTTTGGACAACTCCAAGGGCAACTGTGCTGGCATGCGTTTGAAAGTCTGAGGGAAAATCGTTGAGAAAAGTCCATGACAGCACAGCCTGCGGTGGGTTTTCGAACCGACGACCTCCCAGTCTACAGCGACGGAATTTCATCGGGAGACACCAATCGCCTTTGACTTTCGCTTCACAATCTTCTTGACGAAGGCTCTGTCTTATTTGCATAGACGAAAACTGGCAGAAAATTTCGCTTTTTGATACGGAAGAACTCCGAAGCACGACGAAAAAGTAAAATGAAATACTGGTTGAATGTGTCGAGACACGGGAAACCCAATCTCGTCAAATGATTGCAAAGAATGGAAGTCATTTCGTCTCGAGCGTATCCCGAGCCAGAGTCGCTCAATGCAAATGTTTTTCTCTTCTGCTTTCTGTTTAAAGCCAGGCTTCCATACGAGGAGGAGGGAGATATCTCTTTATTGGAACTGATGGCAGCCGTCTGAGGCCTATACTTGGCCGTTCCTAGAGGACTCCGTTGAACGTGAGCCGTATAATGTACTACGCACACAGTAGCAACGTGTTTACATTCTGAAACTGGCATACTCATCCCACTGCTGAAGTCTTGCCTTTCTCAGTATAATGCAGAAAGATGCAATGCACAGCATCATGGAGTGTCCGAAGTACGCGTCATGGAAAGACCCGTGCTTGAAAGTTCCTTTGCGAAGCTACGTTTCAGCCGCAGCCTTCGACATTATGCAGATATACGACAGACGTCGAGAAGGGCAAAAGAAGGAAGGAAAAATCAAGGCCATGGGGGGAAAGCAAATCAAAGTAACGACCAAGCGCGTTGAGTTTGAGGTGTTGGGAGCTCCTGCGACTACACTGTGCATACTAGTCAGTAGATGTGTCATAAGGCGTGCGACGTCATTATTATTTTTATTTTTTGGAAGTTCTTGACGTGTAAAGGTCCTGTCTCAAGGTCGCGAGGTGTCATTTGAGGAGCAGAAGTTGTGGACAGCTCGAAAAAGAAACAAAAAAAAAAAAGAGTATGAGAAAAAAATATGGCGTACAATTTTGTTCTGTGCTTCCGATACAACGTAATCAATTTTCGGGCCCAGCTTGCCTTTCAGAAGAAAGCAGACTCTTCGTAAGGAAAATAAAGACGGAGAAAAAGAAAAAAAGTGATAGATCAATCACTTGCGACGGAGTGAAGAAAACAAAAGCCTGATGGGAGTGGCAGGACGTCTTAGAAACACCTCAGGAAACTGGGCGTACAAATTGATCGGATTGATTGCTTGGACCACCGCACAGAAAGGGCACAAGGTTTTGTCCACACATACAGAATGCGTGTGAAAAATACGGGAACATAACATGGCTAAACTGACAAGCGTCTTTGTTGTGCGCGGAACGGATAGGGGCACTCGCTTATAGCATTCGACTGTTCCGACGGTAGCTGTAGCTGTGCAAGCGAGTGAACTGAGTCAGGTGGTGGAAGAAGAAGTAGTACTGAACGAGATAACGCCCCTGTTTCGCATTCTAGACATGCACGTAGACGCAACCGCTGAGGACATAACCGTAAGCGACACAAGTGTCACCCCAGGCGACAAACACGTAAGCATCGCGTCCTCTATGAAGTCGAACCTGTGCATCGCGTTTTCCTGCAAGACAACCTCCGGCACCCATCTGCCTCCACCGACGTGCTAGTAACAAAGAAACAGACGACATAACAAAGTGCGAAGACCACTTTCATCCAGGAAACAAAACCTGCTTCATTCTTTTCAACTTTGAGAAGCGAGAATTGATAAGGCTTGATTGAAAATTGGCGTGAAGCTTGCACTGTTCAAAAGCTGGATTTCCCGCTGATGGCCGCAATGGCGGGACGAAGAGGCATTAATATGCGCGTCTATTGTTACGGTGAAATGAAAGATGGCAGGCTCTTTGCTTCTTGAGCTTCTCTCCGACTATGAATCACAGTTCGTTCGAGTCTCAAGTGGTACCGCGCTCTCTGTTTAAACAGAAAAGATGAGAAAACAGAAATAAAGTTAGAGGTATTGTGAGATAATGCGTTTACCTACATCGAGAGTTGCTCAGCTACGTTCATTTAACTACCAATCAATAAGCTGCACAAGCATGGGTTCAATGAAACGAGCGGCTGCAAAGCAACAGAGTCGAGCACATCATCGGGACGTCAGATTTTCGTCGAAAGAAGGAGACCATGGAAAGTCACATTTGTGTGTTCTCCAACCTCAGACCACCGATTTCCATAGCACTATACGTCGAGTTCTTCCCGCCCCATTTGTACCATGACAAGCTGCTGCTTGGCTGCTCAAGTGCTATATAAGAAGGACCTTGATAGCGTTTCAAGGTCCAGCAATATCTATCGCCGTGTACCAGAGGCTACAACTGGAGCAATGACTTCTCAAAAGGCAAATCAACTACAAGCGACATGGCCATTTATATACACATTGGGCCACAACGACACTACGCGCCCCCCCCGGAAACTCGACAGATCGCCATGGGCGACGGGACTTGAAGCCCGCTGGCAGCTGGTGCGTGCGTTGGATCGTTTCGTGTGTGCCTCTCGAGCATCTTTGGCCGACTTCATGCATTGTTGTTTGCCCTGGAGAGCTGCCCCTCAGCCCCACCCTTGTTACGCCTCTGCCCAGCGATCCGATTACATAGCAATGCCACCTTGCGAGGCACAAAAAAAGTTGGTTGCAAACTGCGCGGCCAAACCAAGATGCCGACGTCGCTTCCTTTCCCTTCGATATTTTCGTGACTCTGGCGCCGATCCTCCCTCTTGACGCCCTCTTTCTGCCCCGTGTGTGCGATCGAGTGACACACATCGTACGTCCTCTCACGTGTAACGCACACCGTAAGAGTACAAGAAAGGAAATGAATTTTCCGGTGCACTTGCACTTCCTTCTCGGCAAAGAAAGCTCGGATGTTGCAAAACGACTCGAAATATGCTTCTCTTTTGCTCGTCACCTGCGACTTCCCGATCCTTGTTCCCAACCAGCAAGCACTTGCCAAGCATGAGCCTTGTCAGAAAACGAAGTGCTTCTGAAATTTCCCCTCAAAGAGCCGAAAATTTCCGCAGAAGAAAGTGATTAGAGTAATGTGCGAGGAAAGGTCCTTTTTTCAGTGACAAGGACAGCGGTAGTGACGAAACGTCCACCCTTCAGTCCGACCTGTCCCTTGGTATTTCAATATGTTCTTTTCATTTCTCTCATGGAATAGACGAGTTTTACTAACAGATAAAATAACGAGATGAAAGGCAGGCGAGCCGGTGGATGAACTCAGAGCTAGGGCAGCAGTGCGAAACACGAAGGGTACTGTGGGTCGTTTCATCCTCAACTCGGGCGTCACTTCTTTTTTCCTTTTTGTTACGTCTTTGTTGTCCACGTCTTCCTTTCTCTCACTTCTGTGTTAAATAATTAATTTCTTACCTTACGTCGCGAGACCACTGTGATAATGAGCGCTCACTTCTGTTATTTGTCTTTCTCTCTCTTTCATCATTGATTATTATTATTTTGATTGCAATCAGATCTAGTCACACTAGAAAGAAAAATGAAGAAATGCTCCGACACAGCACTCCGTGCTCGTGCAGACATGATCTCAGGTAACCACCTGACAATCGGGGACTAAAAAAAGAAAAGAAATACAGTTGGAACTGTTGAAGCTTCGTGGTCAAAGTACCGCCCATTTCTACCGCTTCATTTCGCCGTGCGCAATCGTACACAGTCAGCCCAAGTTCTACGCAGAAGAAAGGTATAACATTTACTTGCGGAAAACCTAGAGTGTTTCGTAAGAGAGCCGTCAGGTAAATATGATAAGACGTTATCCGGTGCGAGCAGAAAGAAGTCAATCACTGGAACAAAGCAATCGCCGGGATGCGTCACGCTCACTGATACATCCTCAAAGAATAGGCTATACACAAATAGGTTGCTGGGCGTTTTTCTGCAAGGACGTAACGAGCCCTGTTTCATAGGCGAACATCCAGTGCAGCCACAACAACGACTGAAATAACGATGAGGGATGCATCCTGTGCGCGTTCTAGTATTCTGTTCCGACGGGTTTGCTTCAAAACGATACAAATCAAATCCCAAGCTCGTGCCAAAGCGAAGAATGCACTGCGGAATCGAAGAGTTCCCAAGGACGGCTCACGGCTGTCAGTAATAGCATGAAACAGTGTCGGGGAGTCGTCAGGGTGGAGAATTGAGGACGCGGGACACGTAACTTTGCAGGTACTTGCAAGCATGATTCGCACGGTCAGGCGGAGAGAAGTGACTGAAGGAAATGGGGGAGTAGAGATGTGCGCTCGTCTTAGACCTATTGGGTCTGTTCTACCTTGGGTTACCTGAACAGTAACAGCTTGTGTAGATTCTGAAAATAGAGCTGCACCGCATTGACTTAAATCGATGCGTTTAGTTGTTTGTACCGAATAAATGACCGAATGCAAACGAAGTAGTGAGCGTAAGATATGTATATCGATTACGGTAATCACAAATGATATGGAGGTGTTAGTCCCTTTACTGTTCTCGGTAAAAAACAAAGAATGAAAGGATGGATAGTGTAAGCACGTGTCTTCAACGTGTGTGTCACTGCCAAGGAAAAAAGAAAGAAGAGCAACTGCCAGTCGTTTGTTTTGTTCCGACGGGCTAACTTCTGTGACAGTTTGTCGGCCCGTTATTACGCAAGCCTGCATAGGTTGTCAATGTAGCATTGTTTTTCCGTTCACCGAAGTGAAGCGTGCAGCGAAACGCATTTGGCGAACCCGACATTCTTAAAGAGGAGTAGGGTTAGAGCCTTCTTAAGTATCCATGTCGGCGTAGTGTGCCGGTATTCGGTACCGACACATAGAAACTGCAAAGGAGGACGACCCCGAATTGAATCTGCGTCCTTCATTTACTGCCACGGTTGACTGCCCCCTCAATGCAGACGAAATGCACCTTCCCCTTGTCGTCTGCATTTTGCTGGGAGTTTTTTTCTCAACTGTCACGCGCTTCCTTCGGCGCGTGATATATGATAGATCTGATAAGGAAAATGGAAAAAAGATCAAAAGACAAGAGAACCCTCCTTTCTCCTAGCCATCCCGAAATTCGAAAAATGAAATCAGGTCGTCTGATACGAGTCAGCTTAAATGGAGAAGAAAATGAGTGACGAAAGAAAACGAAAAGAGGGATGCGGGGAAGAAAGTACCACTGTTTTCCGGAGCAGAAGAAGGTATTATTACAGCTCTGTACAATCGTCCAATCCATGCCCAGCCACTGTAACTGACGGACGGATTTTCATAATGTAGGAGGCCCAGAGAAATCGGCAGAAATTCGAGAATCATTTTTCGGATCAAACTTTTTGGAAGAAGGATCTGCCTTTTTAGCGTGCGTTTGAAGAGGTTGATCTGTGTGTTAAATCACACACACATAATCACGACTATCCACTCATCCTTTCTCCGACCATATTCCGTCCCGTATCACGCGAGAGCTCGAAATAAGATGTATATACACACAGGCGCACTGATATGCACTCTTCGTGACGAGTAGAGGATATGACAATGATTGCTGATCCTACACACAATGCCTCCTGACCCAGAACGCGAGGCGCATCACTGTCATCCATCCAACCGTGACGAAAAGGTTTCTCCCAGCACTGCTCCTAACAGGTCCTTAATGCAAGCGCCAGCCTCACCCCATGTTTATAGAAACAGCCAAGTTGTGTACATCTCGTTACCAAGGGCCGAAGGACATGACCCAATCATCTCAGATTTTCGTGTGCAAAGACGACACTGTGCGCAGGCACATTGCAGGTTATTTGACCTAGAATAGATACATATGACGACGTCAACAGTCCGATTCCGCGTGAGGATGATGTATCCAACCTATATGTATGTCAGCATATAAGTCCAACGTTACAATGCCAGCGCTGTACACCTGTTTCACGCTTCTTGGCGATCATTAGCAGTGCGTAGGTAGGTGACGTTCGAAGGGTGGCATCAGATGCTTACGTGGCATGTGACCATCTGAAGCCGCCCTTCGAACGTCAACTGTCTACGCACTGCCGATGATATCCAAGGAGCGTGAAGCGGCCGTACAGTGCTGCTATGGTGACGTTCGAAGTATATGCTTTGAAGCAAGAGAGCGCGTCAAGAAAAACTGCAAATTTTTAAATCGCTTATACCGTATATTTGTTCGTGCAAGTATTCTGCCTTTTCAGTTCATCAAAACCTAAAGTCCCCATATTAGTTTTCCATTTTGGCAGTTTATATTACCCCGCATATTATGTATGTAGGAGAGACAAACCTAACACAGACTCACTATCTCGGCGCCAAAGTTCAATGTATCGTCTTCAAAGTTCGTGCACATGTCAGTGCCACAGCGAGTTATTGATCTGGTTACAAGTAATAACGGAAACCACAAAATAACGCACTATTCGATTAGCCAATTGGAAAATTCCGAATTTCGGGACACCTAGCGGGTCTCAAAAACAAACGGCGGAGTTCCTTTCACTTCCCTCGCCATTTCAAGTGAAAACCCACCGGTGGCCCTTCGGAGAAATCTTCGACATTAGCCCCTTCGTTTCCTCCTTACCCTCTCAACACGGCCTGCTAGTATACTTTACATTTAGCACCGCTGTTCTTTCTAAGAATAATTGAATTCAAATACTACACGAACAAAAAACAAACAAAACTTGAGGCACGTTTTGTGACAGTGAGAAGTACTCAAACGCAACATCACCTACGGCTTCCCAAGCAGACCTCACTTGGCTGCAATTGTTCGAACGACAGCTCTGACAACCGAAGCTGCTCTGTACAAAGTCTAATGTAGTGCTGTGGTGAAGTCGGCCCGCTGTTTCTTTGTGCTTAGTGCGCGAAATACTATACTGCAAAGAGTGCGTTGCCCTACATGATGATGTAGTCACATTGCATTGTCTTTCTCCCCCTGCATCAGCCATCTCATCGCGCTGATTGCTCTCGAACCTTATAACGACGACTGAGGTGTCCCATTATTTTCTGCTCCATACATCGTCTTTCTCAATTAACTTTTTCTTTTCTTTTGAGCTCTCCGTCTGCGTGTGTTTTCCCCTGGACATCCTGTTTGGCTCTTGCACGCGACCTATGATTCGTTGCTGTCGATCACGTGTTCTCAGTGTCTGTAATCTGGCGTGTTCTTAGTCGCATCCGTGTTGCAGAGGCATCCTACACTCGAAAAAAGTACATAAATAAAAGGCGCGAAGTACACCGTGTGCTAGCCGGGATTTAAACCCAAACCACGTCCCAGCTTCTGCCGCGGAAAGACGTTTATGATCTTCACCAGTCTCACTCAGCTCTTTGTTTGTTTCCGCGTCTTCCAGACTAGAATAAGCCGAGGAGGCGTTCATTCTATTTAATGACGGAATAAGGAGGAAAGAACTTTCTCTCCTGATCCCCTGGGAATAATTTCTCACTCTCTTTCTTCTGTTCCGCACTCCTGCCAGGGGATCAACAGCACATTCAAAACACTTCCTATCCCATTGGCTCTGCTGAGTCAGATTATGCGAGACCCCCTCGGCAGAAGGAAAAGCAAGGGCTGCGCGGCACGGTCACCAGCCGAGAGCTCCTCTACCTTTGTGCAGTCTGCAGGTTCATCTCTGCACTTTCATCAATGGCTGTCACGGTGAAGATTAGCGTGCTCATATATTACCGGTAGCTTTGTACGTAACGATAACAAAAGGCTAACGAACGTGAGCGGAGTAAATGTGTTGCAAGGGGTTTTCTGCGGTTTTCCCCTTAACGTGCATGCGGCGT
>JARGYV010085679.1:0-10333 GCA_029532675.1 Ornithodoros moubata
CAACAGATTTCTTCAGAACGAAGTACCCAGAATAACAAAGCAGTTTTCCGGTCCCGTCCATCATGTTCTGAACCTGTTCTGGAGCTTCAGAAGAAATCGTTTAATTTCCTTTTCAAGGCTGCGACCTCAGGAAGCAGGTCCCCGGTGGTATTGAGAGCATATACAAAGCGCCATACACTGTTCATACTGGCCAGCACTTTCATACGTCTTTACTCTGCCTTTTGTATCTGAAGCTCTTCAGCAAGTGACAGCTCTTTACGCTTCAGCGACATTGCGGACATGGTGCTAAACCAAACTAAGGAGTCTGCCTCGTTGCCCTCGCACTAGCTGTTCCTCCAGAGCGGGGCGCCTGTGAAGTGGTGTCGTATAATAAGGGCTTTTAATGTATCTGTATGCAGAGTTTGCTGGACCTGGGCCATTGTGTCGCATGATCAGGGTTCCACTGTAGACCTTCTACACCTGTAGCTTCGAATTCACTGTATATGGCTTAATCCATCTGAAATGATAACAACCTCTTATCTTGTAGGGTACTATCAGGGTTCCTGCACCTTGTCAGTACGCGCACAAACTAGCATTCCTGGCAGGACAGTCTCTGCACGACGAGCCACACAAGCGGTTGGCTACGTCCCTTTTCTACCTCTGAAGATCTGCAAATGGCAGGTTGTGTTCATTCCTTTGCTGTTGCCTCAAGTGGTGCATGTGTTCACAACTGTTATCATTTTAATTTCTCGCATTTTTCTTTATAAAGAGGACTGGACTTGTCATCTTTCATCATAATTACAAAATAAAGTGGTAATTTTGTACTAGTTCTGCAAACGTTCTCATGGCTGTTGTATAGGTATCTGTGAATATTTCTTTCAGGCTGTGCAAGAGAAGGGAGTGGTGCTGCTAATGTGAAGTGATGCATTGTGTAAGAAAACAGGCCTGCCAACAATGTGCAGAGAGATGACCGAGACTGTCTAAAGATTAATGTCATGTTGGTAACAGACAAGTCTCCCTAGTAAGGAGTAAGCAAGTCTCCACATGTACCAACATCTTGAAATCCTTTATGCATTCTAAAGTATAATGCAAACAGCAAGAAGCCATGGCTACTTTGTCATCTAACTTCTGCAGGAAGTTGGCTCTGGGACAGCTTTGGCAGATAATACGGGACTTAGAGCACTTAACTATTCCGAGATTGTTATCCTTGCCTGAGCAATGAACCCTGCGCAAACTGCCTTCGAATCTCGAACACCAGTATAGATGCTGCTACAGCAGTGTTTAGACTTTCGACCCCTCTCTCTGATGGGATGTACACTCTGATGCCACTGTGATTTCTCGCCAGGAGGAAAGACTGCGGACTTAATCCTTGGGCTTCACTACCAATCACGAGCACGCTGTCCTTCTGGTTGTATGCAACCTCTGTGTATTCTTTGCACTGAAGTTTGTAGCTGTGGGCAGCCTTAAGCTCATCTGGATCCAAATAGAGCTTATCTACTTTGACGATGCTACCATCTTCGGTTTTCATAGTATACGTAGTCTCCTGAACGTCTTCGTCGTCATTGCTGTCTACGTCTGGTTCGCTGTGCTGTTCGGGTATTTCCGCATCCCTGCTGTGGTTGTCAGCCAAATAAACGCTTGCGGTTTGTTCGACATAATTTGGCAGGTGCTCCCATGGGATATTGTTGTAAATAGGAAAACGGAAGTGGGCTCCACACCCAGAACGCAAGACTTTAGACTCCCAGATGTCCACGCATCCTGGAAATAGTTTTGTTTAGTCCAACCATAACTTCAGATGCTGTTTTGCGGGTTGAGTGATGCATACCTTTCATGAGCAAGAGACGTCTACATCCTGCAGCTGCAGCAGTTCTCAATATCGCTCCCATATTTCCTGGATCGCGAATGTTGTCGCAGACTATGCTCAGAGGAAGAGGTCCAGCTGTGCAGAGCAGCTCTTTCTCAGTTGGTTTCTTGAACACAGCTAGGAAGTTAAGACAATAGTTTGTGTTAGTGGTGTCAGTGTTAAAGAAGACAATTGCACAGAGTGAAATCTCAGGTTGCAACCCCACATGCAAGTTTTCATTGTGGGAGCTTTCACTTATGAATAATAAACAATTAATTTGATGGACTACAAAAAGATACATGTTGCTTATCAGGAGAGCACAAAAAAAAAAATTATCAAATGTTTCTACAACTGGCAGAGCACAAGCTGAAGCACAATGCCTTGGTGTGGCTGATGCCTTACAGAAGAGAGACTGTTGGAACCAAAACAAGGCACAGCCTTTGCCCGAAGTACTGGATGCTATGAACCCGAAGTGGCTTCAACCATGCCTTAACTGCAAATTCATCATTTTCCTTTTTTTTTTTTTTTTTGCAGTCTTTTACTCACCCATTATTCCTGGGCAAGTCGTTAGATCTGACCACGTTTTCATTTTCTTGAAGAAGATCTTTTTCAGTTGGGTTTCTTGTACTTTGTCCAGTGGAAGCCCTCTCAGGTGCTCTTCCAGTGTAAAGTAAATGTTTTCCACTTGCAGCCCAGATGCGAGGGCATCTCCAATTAGACGTCGTCCTTCCAGGATGATTCTGTTCTGTTTCCTCCTTTTCTTGTCCTTTAATTCAGCCACGGTGCGCCTGTAAATGAGAAACCGACGCAACCACGTCGTGAACTGGCTTGTGTCAGCAATGGGATTCATTATGGTTACCACAACCAAGAGCATCTATATAGCACACTGCAACACAGCGCTGAGGTCACTTACGTGAATTCGATGTCATTCTCGCCTAGCTTTACGTATCTAGGAGTTTCAATTTCTGTGTTTCTTTGCCATTCATCAACCTCGGCATCATTTTGAGTCAAAACGCGTATACTTTTTCGGAATGCACCTCTACTCCTGCACCGCACTTGAGAGGTACCGTACGACATGCAAGACGCGACAAGAATATTTTTTGCCCACATAGTTAAAAAGACCGAAGATCACGAAACACACTGCTGTCCTCACGACTCACGTGGGTGCATCCATGATGTAAACGGACAAAGACACAGTAAGAAAGTGGTTTCGGTTTCGAGGGAAAGCGCTTTAAGGAAAATAATGAACGTAGTTCAATTCTAGTCATAACTAAAAGCATAATGTAAGGACTATTCATGATATAATTGAACTTTCTTTTTTGGTGGTGAGCCGTCGCTGGCGCTGGATGTTGATGCGGAAAAAGAAGTACGCAATGCACGCGACGGGGACGTCACCCCTGTCGCTTGATAAAACTAAGGATCTTCTAAGCCGCACGGGTCACCTTCGCTGAGACGTCAGCTGAACGGGTCGTTGTTGTATCGTTTGTCAAAGCATCAGCGTAATTGCCAGGTACGGTGAATGTCTGTTTTTAATTTGCCTCTTCTCTTTTTCACAGCTTCCAATTTCGCGAGCGTTTCAGCTTTTGTTTCTGGAACTGCATTACAGGATTTTTAGAAATCCTTTTCTGTTTCCTTCCCTCATCCGTTTGGGACTCTTGCTGCTTTTTGTCACTTGTGTAACGGTTTTGCGTTTTGCAATTGGACTCTCAACGCTCTGCGCGGTCCAACCAAAGATCAGTCTGATTCGGTTTATATGCCTGTCAGATGTTTTCGGCACCCGCCCCATTGCATTAGAACGTGCGTTCCGGAACGTGAAGTGGGCACCGAGTGCCACGAACAGTGTTCTCCAATTAATACTGAGTTATACCCCAACGCAGTCAATTGCCTGAGTAGCTAGCCCTTCCGGTTGTCAGTTATTTGTTTTTGCACGCAGCTGCCGACACGACACGTAATTCTCAAGTTATCCGATCGGACCAGGTCACGGTAGTGCCTTATGTTCTTTGACCTCTGGTCTGAATGCGGACTGTGTCCCCCACACCTCCTCAGCCGACGTTGACATTGGACATGACCTTGAGCTCCTATCCGTGATGTTTACGATGATCGCGCGAATACGATGCAAGATTTTGCAGTCGTGTAATTACCGTGGATTTAATCTGCGATTGCATGAGCTCTCTAAATGATTCGAAGGCGTATAGTTTCTTTACCCCCAAGCTTCTTCCACCTGTTTCCTTTAAATGACCCCTTCTGCGGCTTAAATAACCTTTACTTTCCGGGCTTTACTGTAGTGCCGCGACCTTGTACGGAACAAGCTAGCTGAGCTAAAGAGCACTTTTAGCTTCATGGGTTGTTAGCTTCGAGTGACAGCTGATATCGCTGTCCGGACTTTCATTCCAGGCAGTTGTGACTGGGACAACTTGTCTGGGACATGTCTGATCGGTTTATGGAGCACTCTGTTATCAGGGCTCTGGAGAGCTTGTTTGCTTTCCTATATTTTCCCCTGAATACCAGCTTGATACCCTGCATCCTTCCACTTTGTTCACCAGAAGAACGTTCTTTTCTGTATCTTCCTAGTACCCATCAATATGGCTGGACATTTTCAATACCTGAGCCCAGAGCTCCAGAAGGAGTTGAGGACAAATGCTGAGGCAATAGTTGCTCCAGGAAAGGGCATTCTTGCTGCTGATGAAAGTACCGCTACTATGGGAAAGCGTCTGCAGGGTATTGGAGTTGAGAACACCGAGGACAACAGACGCAACTACCGCCAGCTGCTTTTCACGTCCGGTGAAGCAATGAACTCTGCGATCAGTGGAGTCATCCTGTTCCATGAGACCCTGTATCAGAATGCTGACGATGGCACCCCATTTGTGAAGATTCTGCAGAGCAGGGGAATCATCCCTGGTATTAAGGTTGACAAGGGAGTTGTACCCCTCCTAGGTACAGATGAGGAGAGCACCACCCAGGGCTTGGATGACCTGGGCAAGCGATGCGCCCAGTACTACAAGGATGGTTGCCGCTTTGCCAAGTGGCGCTGTGTACTGAAGATCAGGCCTCATTGCCCATCTGCCCTTGCGATTTTGGAGAATGCCAATGTCCTCGCTCGCTATGCTTCTACCTGCCAGCAGGTCAGCATTGGTCTGCCCTGAAGATTGCCCTTACAATTGCTCTCGGAACTTTCAGAATGGCATTGTGCCCATCGTGGAGCCAGAGGTTCTCCCTGACGGCGATCATGACCTTGACCGCGCTCAGAAGGTGACTGAGCAAGTTCTGGCGGCAGTCTACAAGGCTCTGAACGATCACCATGTCTACCTTGAGGGCACTCTTCTGAAGCCCAACATGGTGACTGCTGGACAGAGCTGCCCAAAGAAGTACTCCCCCATGGATGTTGCCCGTGCCACAGTGACCACTCTGCAGCGCACTGTTCCTGCTGCTGTTCCTGGTGGGTACAGCTTGTACCCCATTCTGTTACCCCTCTCTTGACAACCTCTTGTCTCATAGGAATCACTTTTCTGTCTGGTGGACAGTCTGAGGAAGAGGCATCCATTCACCTTGATGCTATCAACAAGTTCCCAGGAAAGAAGCCCTGGGCACTCACCTTCAGCTATGGACGTGCCCTTCAGGCTAGTGCCTTGAAGGCATGGGCTGGAAAGAAAGAGAATGTGAAGCATGGACAAGACGAATTCCTTAAACGTGCTAAGGTAAGAGTTTGTCCTGCAGCATGTCTTCCCACATAGCATGTTGCACGATAGTACCACTTTCATGTTGCACCAAGTAGCTCAACCCCTGCAAACCCTTTCCTTTCCTCTCCTCCCTCCCCATTTCCATTTTATTTATTCTAGGCCAACCATTTGGCATGCCAAGGAAAATATGCGGCTGGCTCTGTGCAGAGCCTCGCAGCGGACAGCTCAAATTTTGTTCCGACCCATACCTATTAATTTGGCATGGCATGGTAGTTATTGCATGCATTCTTTACATAGTTTTTGCATACCCTTTTTGTTATAGTATTTTTGTAACCAGGAGCTGAATTTCATTTTTGTAAGCAGGAGCTGACTGTGCATAAGCATTTCTTTACTGTGCAGGCCAACAGCGAGGCTGCCCTTGGCAAGTACGCTGGTGGAGTGTCCGGGGCTGCTGCTTCGGATATTCTCTTTATCAAAAACCACGAGTACTAAGCAAACGTAACACTCCATTTAGGAACTTCAGCACTTCTTATCGGAAAATTGTGTTGACCGGTGTTTGTCTCTATCCAGAATAAAATGTGGAATGTTTGTTGGCTCTTTTGTTACTGGACCTTTGCCGGAAAGAAGTGTAGTTGGTGCTTCACATTTGGAAGGCAGAAATACAGTAACCAGGTTTTGTCTCAAATATGTTTTAAAATGCTATCTGTTTTACTCCTACACTACTCAATTGTGCTTTCTACAAGGTAGCTCCTCTCGTTGCCACTTCATAGCCGCTTGCTAGCAAGATACTTTGGAACACCCTGTACTGCTGTCGCAGTAATCTCTTATCGTAAAACTCTCGTATAATACTGTTTCTTTTTTGTGTGTGTTTTTCTCAGCCATGCCTCTCTACTATAGGTCGCTTTTGTGCATGTGCTCATATGTAGTGCGCTGTACGGTGTGCACCACTTGTGCAGACTGCTCATTTAGGAGCCACTTTTCAGTATGTAACACCATTCCCGATTAGCTTATCGCCTCTACATTTATCTTGGATGCAATGTGGACAAGATGCTATCTGAGGCTAGCAATTGGACAATGTGTTAGCACTATGCTAATACATACTAAATATGTACAAGTTTTGTGTTTGGAAGCTATATTAGCAGCTTAGAGTCTGTGAACAAAAAGACCTGATGAATTCTTAGCTGAATTTGTTGATAATATTGTCCCTCATAGCTTGTCATTTAGGTTATTACCTTTTAAGGCATTCATTTGGCAGTAATTCATCATGATCATGTAAGTTGACACCTACTTAAACTTGTTTCCATTTCTGTTCATTAAAAATATTGAATGCACGCAGCTTCCAATCCACTCCAGAGTTTTGCAGAGAATGAATTCCCTTTTCACAACCTTTGCCATAAAACCAGGTGTTATTCCAAAATGTCAGGATATCTGTATGGGGAACCATAAACAGGTGACTGAGCAATTACACGTGAAAGTACTGAACAACTCGTCAGCAGCTGAAAAAGCAGTGTAGTTTAGTGGACAGACTTTATTTTCCACGTTTATCATTTATTGTCCTACATATTTACATGTGCCTTGATCCATATGTTAGCAACCCTTTGTTGGCGGCCATTTGAAGGTAATCTCACCGTGAAGACTTTCTTGTATCCACTCCAAGTATTCCTTCAGTAGATCTAAAAGCATGATATTGTGTTTCAGTGCAAATAATATTCTCTCTATGAATAGACAGAACTTACACTGAGAGTTTGATTCCCAAGTCTTCACCAGCTTTTCTTTGCTGTCCACCGAAGCAGCAGCAAGGGCTCCAAGCAAGGACTCTGTGCGAGGCTGCAGCCTAAAATACACATGTGAAGGTAAATTTACACTAACTACTTGTTAATTACATTAATTACATTAGTTAGTGATAATGCAACCATGAGCAGCTATACCTTGACCAACTCTTCACCATGGTAACAGGTGGAGACAGCAGCAACCTTTTGTAGTTGGCAAAAAATGGAACGACAGCCCCTTCCAACAGGAACCTAGCGAACCAGCGTATCCGGTCGAGACCTTCTGGGTATTCCTTTTCGACAACACCCATTTTCCAACCGTGAGGTCCTAACAGGTAACAAAATTGCTGTGTTCAGAATAATCTTGCCAGAACCACATTTTCTGCTTTAAAGCAATGCTCTAAAGCTGTGTTCTTCCCACTTACCAAAGGTGGCATTCATAGAACACAACACCTTGTCTTCATCCGGCGAATACCGTGGAGGGGGATCTTCGAGAGGGGCAGAGAACACGCACTGCCTTGGGGCGAAGACAGGAAGCCATTCCGAATCTACCTCCGCCACAACTGTTGAAAGGTACAGTTAAATATAGCGTGTAGGATTTTGTCAGCAGATGAAACATGAAACTGCTCTACCTCGCATGGACATCACACTTGTCTCAAAGATTTCCTGATACATGACGAAGAGAGGATGCTTGGTGCTCAGCACCGAGCTAGGGTGGATGAAAACGGGATCATCTACTTCGATGCTCTGGTAAGGTAATGTAAAGAAAAATTATTTTGATGTCACCACTGGCACGAGTTTACCTTGTAAGCGTTTCTTGCAATGGCCTCTTTATTTTCAATGTGCCGTTCGTCATCTGTCAGCTTCCTGTAAGGTACACCATTCGTCAGATGACACAAAAAGCACGTCTCTTGTTACACAGCATTTTTTACGGGTAGACGTACTTCGCTACGTGGTCACTGAGTCCTGTGAGAACCACCTGACGGATCAGCTTTGCCTGCAGGTCCGACGGTGGATCCATTCTTGGGTCCACGGACAGGTTGATGTCCGGGATCAACAGATTCACTGAAAAGACACAAAAGATGAAAAAGTACACAGTGATATTTTGATAACTCTCCAAAAGGTATCCCGAGCACCCTCTAGGACACTTCTGTTTTGTCAGGAACTTCTAGCGAAAGTGATGAACAAGCTTATACGTCGTCATACACGGCATCGTATAAGAGACCACACAGTTAGCAGCAGCCATCGCGAAAGTTTTCATGAGGCACCTTGTTGATACATCGCTGATGAAATGAGTAACTTACGCTCTCTAGTCAACTGGGTCCGAAGCTTTCGGACCTCGACCATGGCTTTGTAACGAAGGCCATGCCGTTCACAGAAGTGTGGTGTGCATCCGACATATTCGCTGGCTCCTACAGCTTTCAACAGCACCATGATATCGCCCAATGCCAGAGAATTCCCCTGAAATTTGACAAACCAAAAACTTCTGTGACTGTCAGCAGCTGTATAAACTTGTAGTCAAGCTTCACTGAAAAACCACAAGATATGTAGCCAGCCAACAATCAGTTCCACCAGAGGGATGCCATTCATTTTGAGAGTATTTGTAACGCTGCAATAGCTATAAATCACTCAGTGCTTTTTAATTCTGCAACTTCTCCCAATTCCTGCTCAACACTTCGAATATTCATCAGCGACAAAAAACTTGAAGTTTTGCTCTCAATGCAAACGTGGCTATAGGTGGATTCTCGTGTACAGTGGAATCTTTTAGAAGATCTTTTCTTACCTCGCCGGCCCACATTTGCCGCACTTTCCGCCATCTCTTGTGATTCTCCTAAAAAATGAAAGTAAATTTAAACAGTGGGTAATGGTAAAATAATGATAATGAGAGAGTAGAACAAAGCTTACATTTGCTTGCCCCTGTTCGGAGAGAGCGGTATCACAGAAAAGCTCTTGAACGGTCATGGCAGAAACGACAGCCACAATGTAGGGAAGTAAGTTGTGTTGGTGTGACACGGCCAGCATCTTTGCGTAGCGAGGACTCACAGGAAAGCACGACATGGCTCGCCCGAGAGCTGTCACCTTAGAGCTCCACTCCCCTGCGTCACGAGACAATTTAAGCTCACGTTCATAGGAAAAACAGACTGCAGTCAACGTACATTTGGGCATGTCCTTGAGACGCGTAGGTTTTGGCGGTTCTGTCAACGCCCCCATGAGGATGAGTTTCTTCTCTGCTGCCTGAAAAGGTTTAGGCCCACTGTGTTTAGGTATGGACATGGCATGTGTGAGAAAACTTGCTCGTTCAACTGATCATGCTGTTACCTGCCACATACCTGCAGTGCTTCTTTGTCTGGTGCTGATGGAAATGGAAAGTTTACCACTTTGTCTATGTTCATTGCCTGTGTAAGCGAAGGTTTAACTAGTATGAGCCATTTGCTGCATGCGAAAGCTGCAAGAACGGCCTACCTTCATCTGTAGCAGAAGCCCGTCGACAGGCTTTCTGGTTATTTCTGGAGGAGTAAACATTGGGAACTCGTCGTTGTAGACTGCGGATGAGTATAACCTGCAGGTGAAATTTTTGTCTAGATTAATAAGAACTGTTTGTTGCTAAGTAGGGCCTTATAAATGAGCACCCACTTAAATGCGCGTGCTATGTATTTTAACACAAACTTGCGACAGGGATGGATGCAAAATAACTGAGGGACTTTTGCGACAAATGTTTAGAAAGAAAAAATTTTATGAGTAAGTAAAGCAATGTAGTCGGGCATCACTGATGGCTCAACATAACAGTGCTGGGTATTTTGTGCATTGTTGGTGAATCCAGACAAGAAGCAACAAGCGATTTCAGACTCGAAGGAATTTAGCCGTTAAGTAACTGCTTTAACAAGCGCTATTGTAGTGACACACCTGTAGCAGTGACCTGGACAGGTTCTACCAGCTCTTCCAGCCCTCTGGTCAGCAGACGCCTTAGATACCCACGTTATTATGAAAGCGGAGATTCCGGTCACTTTATCATAGACTCTCATTTTCACCTGTCATAAAAGAATTTAGTCTGTTTAGTAAAATGT
>JARGYV010085680.1:0-11063 GCA_029532675.1 Ornithodoros moubata
AGGAATGTGTCTACAAAAGCGAAAACAAAAATAAAAAACCTGGTTTTGTCTGACTTACTTGGTTTCTTATGTTTACATATCTCGTGTTTTTCTCACGTGGTGCCTGCTGCCAGTTTCTGAGGTCACGTCTTCAACACATGGCATGATCAGGGGCGGTGGTCGCAATCGGTCATCACAATGCGGGTGCGAACAGGTGCACGCTATATTTGGGGCACTTTATGCGGCTTCACTGCAGTCTTGTGTATACTGCAGTGAAGTAGTGGCTCCAGGCTATATGTGCACTGGCAGGAGGTTGTAACTTCTGTACAGACGTCGTTTCTGTTACTTGTGTAGACGTTACCGCGTTGAAGGGGACAACGTACCTATTTACGATAGATGGGTAAAATATTGCAAGTTTTTACCCATCTATTAGAAGTTACCGAGCTGAGAGTGTAGAAACGGTTCGCGTCGTACGAACGTGCCAGAAAAAAAAAAAAATAGGAAAAAAATTGTGTTTAAGCATTGCAGACTACTATGGTACGAACATTTCCAGTCACAAAATGACGATTATCAACGATGCAAGAAGAGCAAGATACTCGTTCGAGTGACATTGCGTGGTCTTTGGTAAAGCGGGAATGAAATCGCGTCAGATTTTTTCTTTGCCTCTATTTTCAAACAAGGAGTAAGACGTAACATACAGACATCCCGGCCTTCTAAGTGAAGAATGTGCTGTCCCATCCGGGCCGCAGATTGCAAAGATGAACACAAACTATCCGAAGTCTGTCACACGCGCGTCAATCTTGGCTTTCTCACATTTCGGCGTCAATCTCCTCATCGCAGAGTGTAGCGGGCTACTGCGCATCACAATATAGTACCACTGTCTCTGCACTCTCCGCATCAGGACATAAAGTTAGTAAGAAAGTATCCCAATCTTCTCAAAAGGTGACCCCACGACAACCTCCACGAAGTCCTACACTTCTCTGTATTGCGAGGGAACCGTTAAGGACAAGATAGAAAAAAACAAAGGCTTCACTGTCCACAGCAAAAGTTGCCAGCGGTGCACGCGTATATAGAATAAGGGTCGCCTTCGAGCGGACACTCGTTACGGTGTCCAATCAATCGGCCGCACAGGAGGGGGGCCAATCCGTTTTCATGAAGGTTTCCTGTCACGTACTCATCGATTCCATCACAATCGACCGAATGCCCATCTTGACCCGACCCTGGGAAACGAGTTAAAGACCTTCCTACGACTCTGGCATCAGATTCCGGCCTCCTTCGTGTAATATTGCACGCACGTATGATTATAGACGTTAACGGAGACTGGCGCAGTTGTCGCGGAGTCTAGTCGTGGGAGGTATTTTTTCCGCGGCCCGTCTCTGCTAACCAAACATTGGCAAAGAAAATAATGCTAAGGGTCCATGTATCAATGCAGACGCTGCTAGCAACAACTGTGATCTAGAGAATCACTCCCAGGTTAAAGGAACTTTCCAGTGATAATGACGGTCGTGGTGAAGAGGCAAGATAGCTTATCGCACCCTGAGAGACATCCCTGGTCATCTCGCGTGCGTCAGAGAGATAAGATGTTCTCCAAGCAGCACGCTGTAAACACTACTCCAATGCGCTTACAAAAAAGAAAAAAGCGTATTACAGACAACCCGACATTTTCTTTCATTTTTTTAGCACCTTCCCAAGCGGCACAATGTACTGAAACTCGGGTGCAATAGGGGTGGACGGATGGGTCAAGGTTGCTTTTGAAGTTCGCGGCACGTCAGAAAGACAGCGACAAAAAGATAAGACACCTGACCGACCACCCCTATTGCACCCGACTTCCAGTACATTGTGCCGCTAGGGTTCTAAAGGTAGACGAGAATAGTCGCGGATCGTGAATCAAGAAATTGGCTTCTGCTGTTGGAAGAAACGCAGACCACAAAGCGCACATGAGATGTCTTTTTAACATGGGTAATGCGAACCAGCCAGCGAACAAAGGATGATATAGGGAATGCAAAAACAGCTCCTGAAAAGCTTCTGTAATGTCCCTGGGACATAGACCAACGTAAGGCTTGGTCCCATCAAAAGAAACGGAAGCGCAGACTCCGTTCAACGGATGGCACACAACTATATGGATTTAGATATATGAATTGAGCATATGCACAACGCACCTTTCAGCCCGCTGCGGAGTTTTGGCAAATGCAGTGCGAACAATACAGCATACGAATAGCCACAAGCACTACATGTACATACAGGGTTTGCAACTGCCACGAAAATGCCTCCTTGGCTTCACAATTGGAATTCCGCGACGTCGGTCATGGACTCTGCTGCGAGCAGACGGAAGAAGCGTTCCAACACGCTATCCCCGATACAGAACTATCAGCGATAAGAAATGGAGAAAGAGACGCTGGATCGCTATCTTCGGACACTTCATAGGCCGCGTCTATTGCCTTCCGCGACAGGCTCGTTGGATAAGGCTTGAAATACCTCGACGGCTGCCACCTTTGGTGGTGGTGGTGGTGGTGTATCGTTAACAGGGGGGAGGCGTGCGGTTTGCCTGCCAAGGCTGGTGGCATGCTGCACGCCTTAGTGTGCGCCCTGGGCCGACTTCAGGGGATCTGTGCCACATTTGTTTGAAGGTGCTCACGGGAAACCCAGGAAAAACCGTGAGCGGCACAGGCGATGACAGGATTCGAACCCACACCATCTCCCAGTTTTTGCGTGAGGAGCGACGCCTTAGCCCACTCCCACCTTTGGTAACGCTATTGATTTCGGGCCACGTATAGCCCGGCAGATCAAATACGAGGAGTACTGCACCCGCTTCGTGAGCAGACCTTCAAACAGATTGGTCCACAAAATATCTTAGATGACAAAGGCGCTCTCAATGTCAACATTATGCTGCCGTGGACTATTCAAGGTGCTGAAGCCAGCATTGTTTTCTAAAGGTCCAGGTAAAAGGGCGAGCCTCCATTAAAAAAAAAAAAAAAACGTTTTAGAGGAAAAAGTGTCCGAGAGCTTCATTTTTTGCGAAAGAGCGTGGCAGGAAAAGTACACTGAACAAATCATGTAGCGCATCTCCACAAGTGGCACCTACACCGTGCACCACCGCCACCTCATAGCGCATGCAGGAACTCCTCCCTGGGCCCTTACTGAACGATGTCCGTTCGTGACAATGATTAGGTTAGGAGAGTCGGGGACATATTGCTCACGCCTAGAATGTATACCCACTCCCCCTGATTCGTCCCGCGGCTATACTGCGGTGAAATAGCGTTCTCTACCCCGTGGCTTCTCTAAAACGTTATTCTCCATACTGTAGCCTCATCTTGAAAACGTAATCCTCAAAAATGTAAGGGAATAGGTAATAGGTCGTGCACCACTTGCTAACCACTGTCCCATGAGTTACAACGTCCTTTCGAATAATTGAAAAAATGTTATCCAAAACGACAAGATGTCAGCTGGTGACAACATTCGCCATTCTTGAAGGGCCTGAGACAACTCGCGGGTTTTGATTTTCATTTACAGCCCTGAGGGCAATAAATAACACACATCATTCTCACTGCTGGAAACGCCGCCGTTGTTTTCTAATTCAGCTGCAAAATGACTTTCTCCCTCGCTGAATGCTTATCCCACGGGAACTGCCATATTTTACCGGAAGTGCGGAATACGCACTCGCTGAACGGAAATGACGTATACTCACTTAGCTCCTGCTATAGATTTCTGGCTGCTGGTGGTTAGGATGCACGAATCACTTTTGCAAACCGGTGGACCGAATGCGCGTAAGTAGCCCGGTTCATCAACATAGAGAGCCAATGGCTTTAAATATTGATAACAGACAGCAGTTCATCAAGATTTTACAAATTAGAAATGAGTTAAACTTATGTGAAAACCGTTACCGCGATGCCACGTTATGCCGTCATGGGACAAGTGTACCAAGGTAGTTGTGACGTCACTGCCACGCTTCTCCGGTGGAGCGAGGCCGACGAGAAGGAGCCGCGCGCTCGATTTAAAAAGAAACTACCGGGCCAATCGCCGCGAAACTTTGCAGGAATGTTTCATATTTTCCGCCATTCAATATTCAAGCAAAAAATCTGGAAAATTTTGCTCTCTCGGGTTCTTTAAAGGGCCAGGGGACAACAAATTTTTCTTGAAGATTTCTTAAGATATCTTTTTTCGCGATTATTGGCCGGGATATTTCTTTTTAAATCAACCGCTCCGGAGGAGGAAGGCTGTGACGTCAACGCGCCCTAGGCACATTTGTCACCATGACAGCATAACGTAGCACTGCCTACTAATTCTCACATCATTTGAATTCATTTGTAATTTGTCAAATAATTTTGATGAACTGCGGTTTCTGACTAATCATTAAAGCCATCGACTCTTTTAATGATGCTGCTAAACTTTTCTACGATCAAGCCACCAGTAGCCAGAAATTCGTAGTACGAGCCACGATCTCGTTTCCGTTTTGCTGGTGGCGTTTACGCATCCCGCTAGATTATGGCGGCTCTCATGAATAAGCATCTGGAGAGAGGAAAGGCATTTTCGAAGCTGATTTAAACAACAGTGGCTTTTCCAGCGGTAAGATTGCTCGTGTCATTTTTCTTGTTCAGGACTCTCACTGCAAATGAAAATCAAACAGCTGACCAGCGATATGTCATGGACCCTTTAAAAGTGCGCATTACAAGTAAGTATATTCAATGAAACCGGATGGCGTTAAAATATTAGCACAGATTAGCGTTATATAGCATATTCAATCACACAATGAGCCGGAATAAATTGTGCCAAAGGCGCCGTTTCCAACAGCAAATAAACAGGCGAGACAAAGAAACGGAAGGCCCGTTAAAAGAAGTCCGCCTTAGCGGCGGCAGACGATGTAGTACGTGACCACGAAACGATCCGCAACCGATAGCCATAAAACACGGAGATAAAGAAAGGAAACGCTTTCTCTTAACCCCTTTTCACAACAAGAGCTAGTGAACTGTAAACAACAGAAGACACGGAAGGCTCATCCCATTCGGGCACGTTCGCAAAATGGCTACGCTTAAAGCCCCCTGTGTGCACGAAGCCCCATCAACATAAACATAAACGACAATGGAAAAACTGAACATCTTTGGCGCTTTCATCGAAGCGATTCATGCGAAGACTCGGTGAACATGAACCATTCTGGGCCATTCCTTTGTTCAGATGCGAGCGCACAGTTTTTCGCACCATACGAGCTAAATTTTGTAACTTTGCTGAGTGCGAGAGTTCGTCTTGCTTGTGAAATCCCGCGTAAAGTGTATCGGCCATTAGGAACGAACCCGTTGGAAAGACGGTTTTCAAGACAGAATTGTAATGTGGTCGTTACCGGATATTACGAATCTGAATATAACGAAACCTCCGGTAGTGCGATCGACTGGTGGTTCGCTTCAACTTTACGATACAGTGACCGACTTCTGTACAGTTTCCCCGAGAGCAACATCTCGAATGCTGATTCTTCCACTGCGCGCCGGCTGCTGAATGAACTCAGCACAGCTGCGAAATGTATGCTACAGCCGGCAACACTGATTGCTCGCACACGCGCTCCCCATATCGACGAAGAGAGTAACTACACACTTCTATATCCTTGCCGCAGAACAGCTATGCAAAAATTTCTGCTGGCGCCATCTGTAACGATACATCTTACACTTGACTCTTGCTACTGAGGCTGTTGGTATTAAGCTCACCGTAACAGCTGGATGTGAGAAAAGCTTGCGCCACCATTATTGGTGGTAACCAGCTGCGACGTCAGTGTCCCAACGAGGGAAAAGAACATGTGCATGTATGTCCTTCTCTCGAGAAAAAAAAACAAACAAATTTTAATCTGGGAGAAAGTTTCAGCTAGACGTACTCTATAACATGGAAATATGACAAATGTGACGGATACGAATGATACGACCATTCAATGGACACCACCCACACTAACTGTACTTATGAACTCCAAATCCTATTGTGTGACGTCACTTGTTGAGGTGTAGCCGCAGGAACAACGTCGTATCTTCATCGCTGCAGATATCGATTTACTGCCCATATGTAGTCGCTTCACAGACACGTTCTCCGTCGGACGTGACCTTCTTGATTATTAAAGACAACGTTTTGAAAGCATGCACGCACACAGCGCCAGATTCCTGTCGGATGTGTTCCGCTTCTTTGCCGGAAGAAGCACCGTCATACCACAAAAATAATTCATTTTGCTAATAATTCGAAAGAATGTTTCCTCAGCTCCATGTCATCTGTACCGCGGCCTTGACATTAATTTAACAGTTAACACGAAATTAACAGTAATAACACGCAGGCTACACGCCTCACGCCTGCCAGTCACATTCACGAACCACCGTCATCTTTCTCCGTTACCCGCGATCGCTCCATGACAGAGCGTACAGTGTCTTTGAGTGCCTCAATGATGCCAGAGCCCCCGAATTCATCCTGATTAATCGCGTCAAGAATTGCACTCAAAATGTATCTCTGTCCTCTCCACCTCTCCACTGGAGATCGCGATTCCGTATTTAAAAAAAGAGAAAGGAAACATCCTTACATGAATCGAAAAACGGAACTTATTGATTTCGCGGTGCGATAAATTCCCGCAGTATTCGCGTATAACACGAATCGCTGGGTACGAATCATTTCAATCATGGCTTCAAACACAAAGAAGGCGCGTGCACTGGAAGTCTTAATAACGAAAGTTTCGCTCATTGGATTCACCGCCTTCAACACGATCGGGCGCAATTTTCCGTCCAAAAAGAAAGTTTCGCTACGGCTGCGGTGGTCGCAGGTGCAGAGACGGCTCTATAAATACGAAGGATATCCAGCTAACTGCTTCCAAAGAGACGTTACTTCCGGATCCCTGGCTTTCTCGCCACGCCGCCAGACATGGCTGCCAACTACAAAAGCAGCAGCTGAAGACGATTCTTCGCGGATCTGTGTGCCAGGGTTAGCACAGCAGAACAAGCGCTTCGAGGGAAGAAACTCGTGTTACCCGTCTCAGGCTTTTCGCATTCGCCCAGGCAGGTTGTAGTGCTTTCCTCGTACACGACTTACCGGTGGTTAATGACGACGACGGTCATTCGAGTTTCTGCGGTGCTTTGTCCTGCGCTGCTTAATATTGCAAAGCCACGACGGCCACTAATTCCAGTTACGCATCGATAATTCTTTTTCGATCGGGTCGATGGGCTGCACGTGCCGCAGGACCCTGAGCTGTTTCTCTTCGAGACAGAACATTTTTAGGAATGCACTAATGCTATGGGGGAAAAAAATGACATCTGGATTCCATTAGTTCCAGCCATTCTTGTCTCCCTCCCTGAATCTCAAACACGTGGAACGAAAGGAAAAGAAATTGATTCGCGCGACTTCTCTTTTGGGTTCCGCTTCGTAAAAGTGTGACCGCTATTGCTTTGTTGTTACGAGAAAACTACGACACAAAAGAGGAGGAAAATGTCCGTCGTCGTGATCTGGATTGTCCTGGCATACATCCAATCCGGTTTCACACACAGTCCATCCCAGATCTCAGCCACGACATGCTATAGCGACTGCGTAGCATCGAAGTTAGAAGGGTGCCCTTCTGTACCCTCAATACAGGACTCTTTTTTGCCGCGATGCTTCTGTCATAAGCGCTGACATAAGTACATAACCCTCTCAAAGCTCTCTCCACCGATCTTCAGAGGCGTCGCGACCTTTGCTAACCAGGCTGGAACCTACCTACATACCACGCTCACCCAAAGTCGACCAAGCTGCTGGAAATGCCACAATGTGTGACCCTCTGATGAAATGAAGTACAGACAGGACAAAAGCAAAGGCTTCACTAATCATGAGCCTTGATTGTCGTTGACGCCCGTTAATGAATGAACAGTCTGCATACAACACCGCTTGCTGGAAACACCCACGGCGATCAACGCCCGACCGTTCCCATCAAGAGGACACAGTATAATCCATGCTGCCGGGCGACTGTTTCGTTCTTTCGAAGCCTCTCCAACATTATCGCTTGGAAAAAAGTAACGTGTTTGTTTGTTTAATGCATACGAAAAGCAAAGAATGGAACAGAGAAACACACGCAATTCAAAATTCACTTTAAAAAAGAAAAAGAAGGAACTAAAGATTTCAGTTTCGTTCTTCTCGAAATTCTTCCTGCCCAGATGCAGGAACCAATATCTGTCATGTCACCCGACGGATTCAAAGACTCGCACGTGCAATGCTTCCCGTACCCTGAACAGAAGAAATAATGGAAGAACAACAACAGAGCAGAAAGAATCGAAAGATAGACTTTCTCCTTTTCCAATGCGCTGCTGCAGAAACAGAAAAGGAAAGCTCGCGGCTTCAAAGTTCCTCGCTCTTCTCTGTTGCCCATGCTTGAACAAAGGGGTCCAAAGCGTACTGCATGGCGGACACGAAATGTTCATCCTTCGGGGTCCACTTGCGAGATTAGCGCTCCGAAGAGTGAATAAAGGAAATTTATAGAATAATCGTCGCGATCTTCAATAGCCAGTCTTCATAGCGAGCCTCCTATCTCCAATTTTATTCTACCTTCTCACCGACGCGAATAAATCATGCCTACTAGGAGAATCTCCGACGACAAATACATGTTTACAGACCCTCTTCACGCCGACCTTTCCTTACGAAACAGATCTGCCTCCAGACTACACCACACACTGCCTGTCCATACTGTGGACACTTCCTTTCGTCATAAAACCCTCCTCTTTTCCTCCTTTCCCTGTCGTCCATCCTACACGGTCCCTCTTTTTTTCTTCCTGGCGGCTGCACTTCATCAGAGGAGAACAGAGTTGTAGCCTCTCCTGTGTTTTTTTTATTTCGCTCTTTCTGCTTCGTTCTACTCTTTCTCCCCCTATCGGAATTCTTTCTGCGAGGTCTGGCAACACTGTCGTCAGCACAGAGCGCCTCTGCCGGCTAACGATATTAGAGCACGAGCGCGGAATCACCTTCATCGTTACAAAGGGGATAAGAAAAATAAAAAGCACGCTGACAAAAATCCGGTATTTTAACCAAGACGAGGAAGCTCAGAAATGGGGCGAATCACATCTCGCGAGATCTCGCGATGAACGAGACGACGCAGAACTGGCGCAACGAGATGCGGCTATCGGAACGGGATCGGCTCTCACGCCGTAGTCAGATGTGTGTTGTTGTTCGTTCAGCGCAAATGGGTTTCCGTCGACACATGTCTATATACGGTGGATTACTCCATGGTATTAGACGAAAGGAATCAGCGACAGTGAAACAACGCCGGGTCAATTTTCGTTCAACATGTCGTAAGCAGCGTTCTCGTCTACGTAGCACTGGATTGGACGGCACTTGGGCTGTCTTTCACTGGATCGAATACAAGAAAAACGAAAACCATTATGAGAACGCACGAGACGGAACCGGTCCTTACGTTCAATCAAACGACGAAAACCCATACGTTCAGGGCATGTATTGGACCTCGTGCGCCTGCTATTCAATTGTCGCTTCCCTTTATGTGACTCAATTTCCGGTACCCCACCACATCATTTCCGTTACACACTTACGACGGTATTCGACCCGCGTCTACTCCCGAATTACTCGCTTCTGCGACACACAAAATGGAGTTCACGAGAGGACGAGAAAAGCGTGTTGGTTGTACGTAAACATCATAAACGAACCCGAGACACACATACACACAAGAAAAAAAACAGTGGGGAGGACACAGCGTTCTGTCTCTGTTTTTCGCTTTCGTTTATGACAAGATGGAAGAACGGCGCCGTAAGGCAGGCTTTTTTGCACGACTGGCGAGCTCTACGTGAAGCCAACGTCTGAGCTTCTCCACCGATTCACACAGAGCGTTCAACTTTCAGGTTAGGAGACCAATGTTTCAGAAAAACCTCCCAATCACAAATCCTTTGTTTCTTTTGACTTATCCTTATTTTTACTTAACACTTAAAATAAATGCGTTCGTGATGAAGTTGACCCGCTTCTAACTTTAGCTCCAGCATTTCTAGGAATATCGGACCCTGCGATTTCCTCAAGACCCGTCCTACGCGTTTCATGCACAAACAGCAGTACATAACCTTACGCGAAAAAAATGAACAAAAGTACCCAAGCAGTTTTCACTGCTCCTTGTTTCATATGTCTTTTTCATTGTACCAAGCACATTGAGGCTCAACGACAGCAATCTTGACGTCAAAAGATACGACACCAATGGTATATTCTTGTGCACATCCCACAAAAAACGCCTTCAATTAAACGACCTGCACAGGGCATCCTTCGACGCTTAACACGCACCCAGCACGATTTTCACTCCTTGAGACCACCTTTTGATTCCTCTAATTTCAGTGATATCCACTTCCCCACAATAAAAGAACGGGGGAAACCATATACATGATTTAGTTCCCAGTACACACACGCACATGCAAAGCGCCAACAGCGTAATTATCCCGACGTAGCGCAGTGTAGCTCCCCCTCCAGTGCCCGTTCGGAATTAGACCATTACAAGGTCGGACACAGATATCGCTACAGTCTGTACTTGCCACGGCAATTACATCCCAAAATATGCCAGGCTTTGGCCCCGGTTCCAGCGCGCGAAGGTCCGCTTAAAAATAAACAACTCCCCTAGACGAGAGAAAAAAAAGAGGGGGAACAGAAGAAACGGCGATGCTCTGTCTCCGCTTGGACCCGTTTACCAGCCACTCTTTAAGTGACTCACCCGGGGAGGGAACAAATGCGCCATGGGGTTACTCGCTCCTGCTACCTATGATAACCACGATAATAGCCGTTTCATCACCCGACGTTTCAAAAGAAAAATTTAAAAAAAGTAAAAATCCAGCGCCTAAAAATTCTCTGGCAAATAATTCATAATCTTACTACGACCATTCCAGATAAATACATAAAATTTTGTGAAGCTGGTAGTTGTCGCACAAAGCACAGTCGCGCAATTATCCAGTATTTTTCCAAAACAAATACACTTAAGCATTCCTTCTTTCCAGTTGTAATTTCTGAGTGGAACAGACTTCCGGATGTAATTGTTAGTTGTGATCAGTTTCAGAACTTTCTATCCATGTTGAATTCTCACATTCTTGATAATACTTAGGTATCGTCTTGTTCCACAAGTGCCCATGGTG
>JARGYV010085683.1:0-11048 GCA_029532675.1 Ornithodoros moubata
ACTCACAAAAGAAACGATGAAAAGGATGCAAGGAGATGCCGACAAGGCTTTTGAGATTCTTTACATGAAGATGAAAGAAAGTGAATCTTCGAAAGGTTCTTGCACGTTGATTCAGCCATTTCGAGCCTTTTCGGCTTAGAGTGTAGGGGCATGGAATATCTTGGCTCAGAGTGTTGCATTTCTTTTCCCGGCAATGCTGACAGCTAACTATCTGACAACATCGAGAGCACCGCTCTANCACTGGATAAAATCTGCAACTTGACGCCATTTTGTTGACATGCAACAACGATGAGTATGACAACATCACAAACATAACAAAGAGCACAGGGGTTTATCCCGCTGGAAAGCGAATTCACCTGGATATTTGTTGGATAATTTCTCCCTAATGCTGTACTTCGGGAGGGCACCGGAAGAGGTTGACGTGAAGAAAAATATGGAGATGTCGACACCTTACGGAGCCAGCTACTCCACATTATTAATGTCTAATAATAGCTTAAATAAATAATAACATAGAAAAGTACGATGAACATTGCTAAAGAGTAGCCAACATCATACATTTCATTCAAACCAAAGGCGCAAGTATTGTCACTTCAAAGGCGCATAAATTTCGCCGAGTTCTTGGAAGCCGCTCGAGGCAACCGGATGCCGGAATGGTAAAAGTGCATCGCGCACGTAAAGTCTGACCTCGGCGTACAAAAACAGCGGGGAAAACGTGTGGCCGATCGTGTGGAACCGTCGTAAGTCATTCATAAAGGTCTGTAATCTATGGGAGTGAAACATCAATTTTGGCCATTTAGTGGCAGCGCCTGCTTCTTCCTCATCGCTTCCAAGCGATTGACACGTGGGTTTCGTTGCTCCACTAATTAAATGAACTGTATGTCCTGAACGATCGCCACCGCGGTTAGCGCCTCTCTTTCTGTCCAAGCAATTTCCGCGTGTGGTAACGTTGTCTGCGCCCCCTTCATTGCAAAGCTTTACGCGTGCACAGTCATATTAGGCAGCATCAGAAGGAGATATACACATTCACCGCCACGTCAGGATACCAGGGTCGCTCGCTACGAATGGATGAATGCGCAGATCTGCTTGCCTCCTCTCTGATAGGAATCCTTCCTCGCGATAGCCATGCTCATTTCTTCTTTACGCAAATGCTGCGAATAATTACTTCTGCCGTTCTTATTGAGAAGTGAATGGCGGGGAAAGCACGTCATCATTGATAAAAAGGAAACAGTGAATTAAAAGAAAAAGAAAAAGTGAAGCAGGAGAGCTAGAGAGTGGGTCGTACTCGAGCTTCTAAGTAAATGACCAAAATTGGGAGATATGTTCCTCTTTTCCACCGCTCTTTTTATACTCTTGCATCTCTTTTCTCTAATAGCATTTGTGAATTAATCAGACGCCGAAGCGCTCTCAGATCGGGGAAAGTGCAGCGGTGACAATCACTTAAAATTTATGCGCTCTCATCGCCAGAAATATATAAAAAAAGGAGGGATTAAATTGATTACTCCTCCTATTCTTTCCTATTTTGCCTTTCTTCCCTTGCTTCAGCTCTTCCATATCGTCTCTTGCTTTTGTCTTTCAAAATTCGTATATTTGGCCTTGCGACGAAATATTTTCTTTATTCTTGCGCATTGTTACTGAAATCCCCGTCGTGGTGATGGGGGAATTTTCAAGCCTCACATGATGTAAGTTGGGAATAGAATTTCATCGAAAGAATCCTGTTCAGCTGAGAAGGTCTTTGGATTGAGCCCTTTGCGCGTCTTTGCATTGATCGGTTTTTACAGAAGAAAAAGAGTCGTCTGGATACCAGCACTTTATTGGTGTCATCGCTAGACGCGTTGATGTCTGTCCAAGTTTCCTCATACAGTTTGAGGAGGAGAAAGCGTGTTTACGTTTTAGGTATAATAGTTGGCTCTAGGNTTTTTTTTTTTTTTTTTTTTCGCTGCTGATATGAAATGGTGTCTGCACGAGTGATAGGTGTCGTCAAAGTGGGCACCTTGAGAGCAACTTTTAATGAGGCCCTGCTATTATGAAAGATTAAGTCTTGCCGCATCCACACAGTTGTACGTTTGCCGCTAAGCGTCTTTACCTTACACACAATAATAAACTCTCTGAGAAATGTGCCTTCCTTTACAGTATACAATGCTTTCCTAGTATAATGAAATTGATCTGCTTTCCTCAAGCCCAACCAATGTCTGAGGAGTGATTGAAATATCTTTGTTTGAAAATTCCACCGCGTTGTTGAGATCTCTGTTCAAGTAATACTCCTTGACATCGACACAGATGCAAACACTTTGTGGAGCACGCTCATTAGATTTGTCAGACACGCGCAGGTTTACAGGGAAGTCGCCAGCGCTGCTGCCGAGTTACCCCACCAGCAATGAGCTGTTTGGAACTGGAGGGTAATTAGTCCGAAATGTATAACTCTACGGGCTGGCACTCATCAGGGCGCGATACGTACGACCCGCTAATTGACTTGTCGCACAATAATTCAAAAGGCAGATGGGTTTGCAGACTCCATTAGGCGTTGTCGCCCTACCTATTAGCGCACTTGGCCCGAGATTTCTTCGGAGCTGTCATTGGCCCAAATGGATTTTAGGATCGCGCCAGAGCGTCACGGCGTGGACTGGGGTTACTGTGAGAAGTAAGTGCGGAGAAGAGACACACTTCGAACAGGGGCCAAAAGCAATGTGGCTGATCATGATGGGCACGATGCACGTATACCCACTATTTTGCATGTAATTTCTTTTGTGAGAACTGTGTTCAGGTTGAAGTTGTACTATTATAGGCTTGAATGAAATGATGGTTGATTGGCTTGCCACAGCCCCAGTACTGGTTGATTGGTTGGTGTTAAAAAGGATGGAGAGAGTGGCTCCCTTCTCTGGGGAACCGGCAACTCCAGTGCTCTTATGGGCTGCACTCTATACAACACAGCATCTTAAAAATGAACTCCAATACTGCGTACCGCCCTTCCCACAAGTTTTTCCTTTTTTCGTATACCAAATCGCCAAATCGCCCTTGGTTTGATTACTGTATGTTACGGAAGGTTATCCGTTGGTCCTTCGCATTCATACATAGATGAATTTTCGGATGAATATTTGTATTACTCGTTTCCTTTTAATTAACGACAGAGGCAACAGAGGTTAGTTCCGTTTTCTCTTCCCCCGCTCTCTTTTTTAGCAGTCATTATATGCATGGAATAGGAAACTGGATTGACTTTCGAAACGGTGACAGTATGTGAGTATTCTGTATTAGGCACCCCACATTGGGTGGGATCACAAAGTTTGCTCGATGGAGAAAACGCATGGCACAGGCTACACAAGATGAGTTTCCGTCTCCATTTTTTTCTTCCTCAATTTCAATTTAAAGATGAGTTTCATTATTCTAAATGCTGGAAGAGCTAGAATCCCGTCCGTGCCTTTGTACTTACTTTTGCACATGGTACGTGCGCCCAAAAACTGGTACGAAGGTGGTCTATTGTGGGGCAGATGGGCCGCCGTACTGGCGGCGAAATTCTCCATATCAGCGTCATCTCATGTATTTGTTGTTGTTGTTGTGGGGCAGATCCCTGCGCATGTACTGTTTTGTACTCGTTATATATTTTCATGGGTTCTAGTGGCGTTTCTCATGGATCAAATTAACGCACAGCGAACACATGTTGCGACCCGAGACATGCGATTCGTGAGGAAAGGAGTCAAGTTGGAGAACCATGCGTTCAGAAAAGTGAAAATTAAAAGAACAAGCAAATGAATCGAGGCCTTCTAAAGTGACCTCTCTTTCAACTCTCTATGTGGCAGAGGAAGATGGGCAAAGAAGCGACTGTGAGATGCTGCTGGAAATTGCACATCTGCGAAGACTTCCGTGCTCATCGTGAGTGATCGATTTTGAGATCATTTCATTATGTAAATTCGACAGCCATAAATGCCGGGCATTATCTTTTCAGATACCACTTACGGTCAAACGTTAGCTAACGTTGTCCAGTTTGATAGATAAATCCGTCTCGGTTTTCGTCATTCATCTATCTGTCACCATCGACTGAATAATGCAGCTATGCTTCGATCACACCAATCTAGTAGGCCTGTACCGTTCATCTCCCTTTACGAATCCCTTGTTTTTACAAACAGCTGTTTTATACAATAGACTTCTTGTCACACAGTCAAACTCAATGACCGCTGAAAGTGTTTTTGCGGAGTGAATAACTGTATCTGCTGCATTATAGTGTACTATTATCCCCACATTTAAGATAAGCTTTTGTTATATGTTCGATGTAGTGAGAGCACTCATTGTATCCGATGGCATCTGGGTTATCTATATAAGTCCATAAATAAAAGCAAAAAAAGAAAGAACGATGAATGGGACACAGAAGGACAGTGCTGCACTTCTATTCCATCCCGTTAAATGTGGTGGGTCCAGCCAAAAGCAGACATACATTTTATCATCCTGGGCGTTATCCAGCTTCTGTTGCCCTGGCACTCATCACGAATTCAGATCATTTCGGGCGAAAGCAAAGCGCAGAATAACCTCCACCGCCGCATTGTAATAGGGCCTGCTAAGAGATGCGCGCATAAATCGCGGGGAAGCTGAGATAGAGGCGAGACCCCTCACATTTCTTTATCGGCACAGACCCGAGTAGCATAAATTTTGAAGGCAATTTTAAAACTCTAGAGCTGCGAAAGTGCTCCTCGTCGGGACGCTTGTCGTCGATATATTGACCGCCGCTGCCACGCACTGTGACATAACTTCTATTGTTCTTCAGTGTATAGAGCGGCACGTTGGAAATAAGCTAACCACTCGTCTGTTTTTTCGCCCTATGTCACCACGGCGTCCCTGTCGTTTCGCTTGTAGCACAGCTTTGTGTTCAGAGAGAGAGACTTTATTTCTGTACAGTTCGTTCGGTCAGATTGTAGGAAGCCCCAAAAAAGCAATAGTGAGGCATGCCGCACACTCGATGATTTCTGTTTCGTAGCCGAACGTGTCGCACGTGTAAATTGTTGGCTTCAAACATGTATTGAATATTGAAGAGATAGTATCCCTCTACATTCTCACTGAAGTAGCTTAGAACAATCAATGTGAGATCTTAGAAGCTCGTGACGACCGTGTCACGCTGTCACGCTTTCTCTACCATATAGGGCGTATGAGAACAAAGTGTCCACAGGCCGCGCGAACCGGATCCTTAATTTATGTGCTGTTACTTTGGAACTAATTCCTTAAACGACGAGGTTGATGACACGCTTAGTCCGCGGCCGTTTGTATGATGACGATTTTCCCTGCCTTTTCAGTTTGTTTTTGCCAGTCGTCACCGTTCATCACATGCACATTTTCTGGGTAAGCCACCTTTAAACTCCGCTGACACCGTTTGTGCAGTGTTCCTTTCTCCCCTTGTAGCACAATGTACTGAAAGTCGGGTGCAATAGGAGTGGTCGTCAGGTGGCTTATCTGTTTATCGCTGCCTGTCTTACATACCGCAAGCTGCAAAACCAATCTTAATCAACCCGTACACCCCTAATGCACGTGACTTTCAGTACATTGTGCTACTAGGATACGTTTCTGGGATACCTTCTACGTTTTTTACTTATACTATAAGCGACGTAAGCCGTTTCGTCACGGTATGTCCCCGAAAAACGTGTCGCCTGATCAGCGGACGAATCGCCCAGATCACCGTCACCACATCCCTACAATGTTGACCCGGATATGCTCCTTTTTGCTGGTTAATATGCTATCATCACCATTTTCATTAGCTGGCAAATGTACAGAAGCTGTGTAAGCAAGAACATAAACCAAGTGCTTTATGTAATACCCTTCGCCAAGCCAAATGCAGTATGTACTGTTTAACGTTGTTCGCACTTGCTGAATGCTGCAGCAAATCTGCAGATAGAATAATCTTTTATCTTCACAACATCGGGCACTAGCTAGTGCCCGATGTTCCCTTTGACCTAAAGATTGTTCCCATTTATCACAACGCGAATCGCTACCACGGGGATACAAGAAAGGCCGATCATTTATTCTTTCGCTTTTCACTTACAAAAGGATACGCTTAGAGACATCTCACAATGGAACTCGAAACTGTTGTCCTACACTGTACCACCGACCCGATTGGCTGCGGCTTTTTGTCTGCGCTGCTTCTTTTCGTGGCACAGGTTCACTGTGTCCAGAGAGACTAGTAAGGTGGCTTCATGAAACTCCATGCTGGGATGCTCTGAAACAGAATGTCTCTTTTGCTATTATTTTTTAACGGAATTTATTTCGAGGTGTTAGCCACAGCGTGTTGCTTTTTTCTTTTTTTTTTTTACCGCAGGTCGTAGGCGTGTGTGTTTTGAAGGTACTTGGCTCATTCAGTGCACGGCTGGGTTTTATTTGTACAGCAATACTGCTGCGATAAAAGCAAAGGTCGCACAATACCCATTCCTACTCCCCCGTAGAAACAGAAAGCGGTGACGGCAAAGCAATATTCTTTCTGTGTCTCCGCAGTCTCTGTTTGAGCCGATGTGTTCCCAGAAGTAGCAGCGGATTATGCTATTAGCGGGAAACAGAGTGGTCGCATTACAAGGGGGGATCTTCATTACGCATTATTCACGAGAGAAGCTCGGCGAACTTGCGCCCATATCAGACAAGCGTGATAAATCTTTTGCTCGATATCTGAAGTTAATCCCTTTGGGAGCTCAGAACGACGCGATCCTTTCGAATTAAGAGATCGACTAGGCCGTTCGACTGACGCCTCGCTAGGACCTATTTCTTTCCTGTCTGCAATTGCTGGTTGCTTTGTGTCTCGCCGCCACTTTGATGTCCCGGAGGCAAATCCAGCGTAAAGAGTCCTTTGCTAGGATTATTTTCGCTTAATCAAGAAGAGGCTAACGACACGTCGGCGCTCTATCGGCATGGAAGTCTCCCTGTCGCGCTTTCCACTCTTTGGTAGAAAGTGACCAGTAAGAAGTAATGATTCCAGCGATAGCTTTTGCCGGAAGGTTGTGCCCATCGTGGTTCCAAGTGGTCCTTAGATGTTCTCCGCGGTGCCCGTCACTTACTAAATCAGAAACGGAATCATAACGTACGCGCAAATGATGGCCCACTCGCTCAGCATCAGTTATGATTACTTGGCTCCCACTGAGCCCTGCGCTGGTTCACCCTGCTCACTGATCCACGATTTACGTCTGGCATTCAATGGAGGTATCTACAGATGACGCCAGTCCTGAGCGATCCGGATCCATCTGATACCGCTTTATGATCATTTTAGACGGAAATGACGTCCCTTCTACAATAATGTGCTACCTCGCATACCATCATCTTGCATAGGCAACAGCTTGGTATTGATGGTGGGTTATATCGTTGAATGCTGGGCGCTGCGCTTGGTACTTTAAATGAAATAATTGTTGTGTTTTCCAGTTGTATTTGCTCGTCACAATTTTAGCACCGGTGAGCAATGAGCGGCATGCGTATGTGAATGGAGCGAGAGACGGGAGTAGGAAGTAGTGGCGGATAAGGTGGAGGGAGCTTCTTGTGTGGCCTGGAACGACTTCCAGGGAAAATGTGCCCACATACCTCCAAGTGAAGCCCGCTGAAAGCCTTGTAAGACACGTGGTCTAGCAGTTTTTTATTATATCACTCATTCGCAGTCGACTGATTCCTCATAATTTACTCGCTCATGTTCACCACTCATGTCAGTGTAACGCATCTCATTGGTTATGGAGTACTTAACCACGGTTTACTCGCTCGTGTTCAAAAGTCAGACAGTTATAACACTATTCATTTGCGATCAAGTGATTTATTACTATGAACAAGGTTAACGTGAATAGGTTTTGACGAAATATGTTGTGCTGGTTATGGTCGTCAACAAAAATGTGAAGTACAACAAATACAACAACAACGAGGTGACCACGTCTTATGTAGAGCCGATCGACACGTGTCAAGTGTGAGGACAGGAAATGCATTGTCTCTAAGTGAGTATTACACAAATTGGAAAGTGGTTATTTGTCCTCTCGGTGCACGACATAAAGGTGCTGAACAGCTGATAACAAAAAATATAAAAGCAAAGAAAAAAATGAGTTTGACACAGGATCTGTCATAAATAATGAAGACTTAAATTTAGCTGTAGCTTTCGAATCACTATTTCTGCTAAGCTATTTCTGCTGGTAGAGCTCTGGGGTTTAGCTATAGTGATGTTTAAGATTGATGAGGACCGTAAATAAATGTATCACGAGCCGTCAACCGTGGTTGCTTCACGTATATGGTTTTGATATCTTTTAGAGTTTTAATTGTGAAGCCCATAATGCTGCAGCCCACCAAATACGGGCTTTACGAGGTATACTGTGCTGTAAATAAGGATCAAAGGAGGCAGTTCAAGAAAAATCGCTCCAGCTGAGACGTGTGTGGCACACCGATTGCTTCGGGAACGACCTTTTACAGGGAAATAAATACTGCCTGTCCTCCTGCCACGATATATCAATGACCTGTCTCTCGCTAACATCCTCCGAAACAGCAGACGCCCTTCACGAAAACATGGAAGGCTTTCCAGGGAACACAAGACACACACAACAGGAGTGTATTTTATAGTCACACAGAGCGGAGGCTGCAAGGAACGGCAACGTCTCAGGTGTCCAAGGGCCTTTAGGGAGGCGGGCTAAAGGAGGAGAAGCCCATTTTTCACACTATTCTCCCTCTTGCTTTCTCTTGTTCTTTCACTGTACTGGCAATAAGTTGGCTTTCCCTAGTTCGACGTTTTGCCACCACAAGCAGGCGAAGCGCTACTGGTGACGTATCGCGCGCGCGCGCGCAAAGTGCAAGCCCTTCTAGATTGAAGCCGTCGCTCCTTTGTTTGTTGTCTGCGAGCGTATTCCTTGTTCCCGATGGTCCACTGAACCGTAACGACCCCCGCGGCTGCATTTGCAAGCCGGACGGGATATATATTTCACGAGTTTTCTCGCCTCGAATCTGCCGCTGTTGCACCGCCCTCTGAAAAGGGGAAGGGTCTTCTTTCTGCGTCTGTTTTTCTTTTCATTTTGTCCCTTATTTCTACATTATTCCCTGGCAGCAATGGCTGTTTGCAGGCTCTATACTCATGATCAAATCTCGCAGGCGAATTGTGCCATACGTGGTAGGGATGTAGAGGCTAGTTTCATCCCCTTGTCGCACTGGCAACTCAATGACAATCACGCACGCAAGTTTAGGGAGCCCTTAGGTTGTGAAGGTTCTGTCACAGCTTGTTTTTGTTTTCTTTTCTGTAATTAACAGCATATACCTTCAAGGGCTTTGGGCTGCCCAATTTCCTATAAGAAGCGATATGGACAATTGACCAGTTAGCGCGATCTATCCGACAGACAAATGCAACGCGGACACAGAGGAGAGAGATTCAAAGGTGTCTCGAAAGAGCAATAATCAAGCCATACGCCTGATGATTGGGTTCCAAAGGGATGTGTTATGTTACAGCTCGAATGGTACAACAACGACAGTAACTCAAATAATGAGAGTGTCTTTGCGTGTCTATTACGCGACCCCGGGAGTGGGACTAAGTGGTGATGTCGGTGCTTGGTATAGACACATAGACAATGAGGCGAGGGCAGTGCTCGGGGGGAACTAAGTTCTTGGTTTGTCCCTGCTGTCTTGCATCACCAGCATCGCGGCGGCATTCATTTGCAATAAAGCTGCAGTTTGCTCTTCGCTGCAGCTATCACAGATTGCAGGTCAATCACAGGAACTTGAAGGGGATGAGATGCTGTGATGTAACACAATGAAAGTACTTGAATTCATGAGCGTGTCGTACTTACGTTACTATAGCAGAAATCCACAAGTATTCTCCTGTAAAAGAAAACAAAACCATGTAAGGGCATGCTAGCATCCCAGGAATTTATGTCTCCCACATCACATTGTTCTACAATGAAGAATAACAATGCGATATACAGCGTCTTTTCTTTTTCTGTAACTGCTTCAAAAGGACAACACGAGATAACATTGTTGGCTCTCAGCGCTGAGACACCTTTTATTTAGCGCCTCCTAACGGGAGCAGGTGCGACCTGGGTCAACTTAGGAGACAACCTCACCTGGTAGTATTTGATACTTCATGTAATAAATTGAAGAAAATTAAGTGTAACAATGCAGCTGTTCATTTATATGGCGGCGTTGTTGCGAGCTTAGGATCTCCGACCCTTCGGGAATTTGGCGTCATCGTCGTACAAGGCCAGACGCGTGGCTCCATCGCTTCTTGAGAATGTGATCGATAGAGCACGGTCAGTCGAAACGTTCCAGAAAGGGGAAATGGATTTTCGGTCTTCTACTAAGGTCTGCAGAAAACCTAACTGGCTCAGGCCACAGAACAGCTGGCTGCGGCATAAAACTGGGCGCAGCTGTGCCTCTTAGACGGGGCTCCCTCTCTCCAGAAGAAGAATTCGCCACTGGATTTCGCTCTTTTCTTGTTAAAGCTCTCTCTGCACTCGTAATTTCAGTTCCTTTTCCTTTTACTGCCGGCTCACTCCGCGCCCTCAAACATCTACAGCTTCCTCTTTTAGGGCACACCAGGGGAAAAGAAAGATAAAGCACAAACGGAGCATTTATTTATTTTCAGGAAGGAACTGCGTCGGTCCTTTCCTAATGTCTCAGAAAAGCCGCGGAAATGAGACCACTTTTCATTACGCCGTACTCATTTACAAAGAACAGTCCTCGATAGAATATAACTCCGGGGATGTCTGCTCGTTTACCACATATATATAAATATATCTACGTACTTACTAAGAACGATATCGCGTAGAAAGCATAGGTTCTGTAACGAAGGACTACGCTGGGTTCTGACGGGAGATTTACTTCTCTGCTGATTGAAGACTGAATGAAGAAGAAGAAGGTCTGCAAAGGAATATGGCTTATGTCGTCACATTGTCAGTACCGTTGTCTAGTACGAAGGCTGGTATCAAGGTAGTCGTGTGACACGTGGAGAGGAAAGAGGGAAGTTATTTCAGTGGTATTGTGGCGACGACAATATTGTGAGAAGGAAGACGACGACGAGGAGGCTCGTGGGGGTTCTACAGTCACGGATCGAAGTGAACGGACGTGTCGCGAAAACCCTCGTAACA
>JARGYV010085698.1:0-29240 GCA_029532675.1 Ornithodoros moubata
TACAGCCGTTGGACATATCTTGTGCATGTGATTCTCAAGCCGGTTTCTGGACACATGCTGGAGACCGTACGACCGCTTGCCCCTCGTCCCAAGACGAAAACTGTGACTTTCTTTTCGCGTAAACGGGGGCACGTTATATGAAAGCACGGACAAGGTAATTCCGCCAGTATTCGCTCAAGTCCAAGTCTAAGTTCGTGACGTGCATGTATCGCTGTTGGTGGTGACGGTCGCCCCTCACAGGTGACGAAGAAATCCCCTCCTATCCCACCAGGAATTTTGCTAGTGATTTGTAACTATGGCTTCCTCTTTCCAACGACCACATTGTCCGATGTTCGGAGGATGAAACTTGCCGTTTTTCGTGTGCTGACCCAGAATGGTGGACGTCGGGCGTCGTAAAGCCGCGCAGGTCTGACCTGCATCAGAACGCGGCGCGCATGGCTCATAGAATAAGATCTTATTACCACCTTTGAAAGTTCACCAGTGAGTGCTGAGTGTGATTAAAATCCTGGCTTAACGTAACAATACTCAGGCGCAAAACATGAGAGTATGAAAATTTCGAATCCCATTAGTGGCACACCATTTTCAACATTCAAGCTGTTCTGCTGACCTTATACTGTCCACAGTTGATCGCTGCACGCCTTCGTGCAATCTTCTGACCCTAATTATAGTTTCGAATACTTCGTGCAGTCGCATATCTGTGGATAATTGCTTTCGCGCAAACTGCAAAAAATAAAAAAATAATAATAATGATAATAAATAAATGAAAAATATGTGGCACCTACCTTCGGGCAGTTCCCGGTATATGCCGCAAATGAGAAAGCCTATTCGTAACAATGCATATATTTTCTGTCCTTGTCGTCTTTTTTTCATTTTCCTCTCTCTCTGTCTCTCTCTTTTCTTCATTTTGTTTTCTTTCTGTTTTTCTTCGTACTTGCCTTGTGCCGTGCACTTGTGAGCTCTTCGAGGCATGCCCAGCGTTCGAAAAGTGATCCACTTCTGAACTTTCTGTTTATTCACTTTCGTTTTTTCCAACTCGCTGTCTGTGTCACGTGTGCGCTTTATCTTTGTGAATGATTTGTTGCTCCGGGTAAACACTTAGTCGGGTAATTACCGAAAGATTGACACGCTATCAACTCGCGATCAGCAAAAGACATAGACGTTCCAAATGCCTGAAATGGAAATGCCAAAACCTCTATTAAGACCGCTTTTACGAAATGCACTGCAGCAGCTCGATAAATCCGATTGCAAACGAAATACGAGAGATACGGGCTTAAGCTGACAGCCGGGGAGCCCTACGTGCTCTGAAGTTTGGAGCTGAAAAACCGGATCAGCGCATCATTTAGTCTTGTGATGCATCGACCCATACCAGCTCATTATCAGTGTTTCACCGGGCTCTTACGGGCATATTCGGTATTAAACGGGCGTGCGTCGGCGACAGTGCACATTCAGGTGGCGGGGGACTCTGTTTTGCTGTTTGGAAAAGTTTCCAGTAAATAACGTATTCATGGCCGTTTGCGATCTTTACGCGAGAAAGGATAGATTTTCATCAGATGCAGACAGCAGCGGACATTAATCCCCGGCCGATATTTTATTTGACTTTTTTTTTACTCTATAAATGCCGGCGTTAATGAATTACTTTTCTACCGCAAGCGGGAGACCAGCGGTGGCTTCTCGTATTTCGGATGCAATGATTCTTTCCATCTCGACGTGAGTTTGATACAAAACTGGAGCTGACACGAAGAAGCAGCGGCTGTATCTTCGGCGCAAAGACACATGCTACCCATGAAATAAAATTAAGAAATTAACAAATGCGCTCACCAATGTTTTCTGGTTTGTGACGTCAGACCATCGAGCGATCTCCCTGCCGCGCTGTTAGCGTTGCGGAACGACTTGAGTAAGAAACTCTGCCGGCACACGCGTTTAATCGTAATGAAGAGGCAAGCCCAGAACAACGACAAACCGCAAATAGCATGATCTGTGATCCGCCGCCTCCCATTCTTGACGCTAGGAGAGAGCACTATGCCTTCATCCTACCTTTTCAGGCTTCGGTTGCCTTCTCAGGCGCCCCTGCTGCTGTGCCACGAATCCTCACTCGCTGCGCCCTGTATCGCTTCTAACAAACACCAGGCCTTAATAAGGACAATTAGCAAGTTAATAAGGACAAATTAGCAGGTTACTCTTAGACAGAGTCGACCAGGGTGATTGCTGCTAGAGTCACTAAAAAAGCCGTGCCGTAGGGTACTGTGATTTTACGCTAGAGAAGGATTGTGCATGGAAGATACAGGAGAGAGCGGGCCACAGTATTGTTTTCGCGTGCCTCGCACGCGAAAGGGGCCCAAAGAAGCACAACGCTCTTGACATTTTTGCTGCACATTGTTTTGCAGTGCTCTGTGCACCGGTTTCGCATCGATGTAAAGTGGAGGAACAGTGGTGGAATGCGCAGCGCGACCGCAGGTTTACCCTTTTCCTTAGCGAACCTCATAAAACGGCAGCCGGCGACTGCGCCTTTCTCATACGCCATTCAGCCTTGAATTCCCACGTATAGAGATCGCCGCTTAAGACTTGTTGTCACGTGATTCTACCGGCGACATGGCCGTGTAGGCTAAACACCAGCTTTTTCGCAGTTTCTAGGCGCGTGCCGAAAGGTTGGAAATTAGTGAAGGGGTCGAGTCCTGTTGGGCTGTAGGGTTTTTCCCTAGGCTTTCCCCTTACTGTTGACGGTGTATGCGAGTAGATGGCATGCACTCCATAGCAAAAACTTTTTTTTTTTTACCAACATGTTATGATCGTCACTTAGCAAGTCACTTAGCAAGTCACGTAGATCGTCATTAGCAAGCCAAAAAATGAGAAAAAAGCCTAAACGCTTCCTGGTCTGAGCTGACGTTGAGGTCCATCCTATTTCACTGTTCTATATCTACACAGTTCCCACCCCGATATGGGCTTGAGTCTTAATAGTTTTGCAAAATTTCAGTTCAAAAACTGATCCCACGAACAATATTCACATCAGACGTGCATCAACATCATCCAACCATGAGTTCCACTGTATAACCAAGCAGAGAGAAAACATCGAAATAATTTTCTGTTTTTTCTTCCTTTTTCCCTTCTCTGCACCCCGTTTGGCTTTGGTTTCAGGAAAGAGCATCCAAAGGGAAAGAAGTTCCAACGAGAGGAAACATCCATTGATGGCTGTTCTTTCCCTTTGGATCTTCCTTCTCTGTGGATGCTTTTGCCGCATGGTTCTTCTTTCCATAAATATATATATATATAAAGAATCAGACATTGATAAGGTAAGGAGCGTGACCAAACGCCATCCTGGCTAATGGCCAGACAGGAGCAAGCAGAAGCGTTCGCGACCGCCAACGACGCTTTTCACGGTTGATTTCTTTTTTTATGTTCAGTGACCATCGTCCTGGCAAGTAACTGCCGCACCTTTGTGTTATACCGAACCACAATTTTTTTTTTTATGCCAAAGTCGCGATTGCACGCAAAAATGGCAGAATTTCGCGTAAACATTGTACAAGCACCATTGGGCGTAGGCATATAATACACATCATTATGTTCGTAGTTAAAACATGTTTCTGTTGGCATCCCTTTCATTGCCACTAACCTAACCTTTGTCACGAACAGACATCATTGAACCTGGGCCAATCCTCGACGTGAGCATTATGTCCCCAATGCCACTAACCTAACCTTTGTCACGAATGGACACCATTGAATGTAGGCTCGCAAAATTGTACACAGAATTATATGTGGCTGTCAAAATGTTAATTTTTTTTTAGATGATAGCAATATATTGCATTCCCTTCTCCTATGGATGTTTTTGCTGTAGGAATCATCTTTCCCGGTTGGATCTCCTTTCCCGTTGTATCTTCTTTCCTTTTGTCACGTGACATTATTGGATGTTTGTGTTTTCCGTTGGACTTTTTTCTCGTTGGGTCTTCCTTCCACAAGCGTTGGCTTCCCACCAGAAATTAAAAAAGCAAGTGCACCATGAGATATTGCGAAATTCGGTAAACCGTGTATTTGGACACCCAGCTAGATGTCTCTACACGCCTGAGAGTAACAGTGACGTTATTCAACCCGACATCTTTAAATTTTCTTGATTTTTTTATTTATATATTTTTCCCACAGTACGATGTTGTAATAGTTTGTCTCGGCTGTAGCAGCCGGCAAAAGCGATGACGATCGCCGCTGCACGACGCGCGAGGCACCTGACTATATGTTGCAGCCAACACCTTTTCGGTCAGGACACACCGAAAGTGATTGTCCTGGCTGGTAAGGTACACAGCGCCCCCTTTTAAAAGAAGCGGGGAAGAGCGAGACTTCCCGAGCGGTGGTCAGCGAAAGGGGCAAAGAAAGGGCGTCGCTTTAAACCTTGCGCCCTAAACTGTGTAAAATTTTTGTGAACGGGTTTTGATTCATCCGCAAATTGTCTGTTTCACATAACCGCACGATGCCAAGTGGGATCACGCATCACCTTCCCCACTCAGCATTCCTGGCATTTAGAGAGTATGCAAATAAGCAATCGTGCATTCTCTCTCTGCAGAGGCAATAGGATATTTCACCGGTTAATTTATTAAGGTGTTCCGGTCCTGTTGCGTTATTACTGGGTGCTTTTAGTATACGACCCATACCGTCAACGTAAATTTGCCGTGCCTACAGGAATCGGTGATTTGCTTGTATAACTCACAATCTTATCTGTTGATTGGGCGTGGTAGCCGTGGTGTTACCGGTCTCACCGAACCAATATATGAACTAAAATACTGGATTTGCTACAGTCGGCGCCCTGTGTACTCTGGGCTAACAGCTTGCTGATACTCTTCTAGGTCGCAAAGCTTTTCTGTTTCATTACCTGGTGTACAGAGATTGTAGACAGATATCACGTACTGGATATGCTTCTGTGTTGTGTATGCATACATGAGTGTTCATGCCGTCTCTACTGTAGGAGTCCGGCCTCTGTCAAGCAGTCCAAACTTTTAGCTCTGACTCCACCACAGTGTGGAAATAATATTGCATTCTATTTATACCGCCAGGGTTTGAAAGCTTAGAATCGCATAAAAAGCCACGTGTTATCATCATAATATATTTGCCATCGGTACACAAAAAGACATAGGCTTTCTGTAATTTGTATTCAGCGGTAATTGGAAGGAATTTCATTCCGGATCTGCATAGTAGAATTTCGTTTATCTTGCGGACACAGAATATTGAACTGTGATCTCGGCTCAGTTGAACATAAAGCAGATTTGGTGGTGGAACAGCATCTTTAACGTTCAGACTATACGGCACGACTGCGTCTTACGGCAAGACTGTACTTCGAGACCTATATAGTGTCGTGTCCACCATGTGATCGAGACCATTGGTTATATTTATTGTATTTATTTAGTTCATAATATTCTTGCAAAGCGCCATAGGAGGAGGGAAATACATAAAACTACACTAAGCAAAAAGCGTGAACTTATACATACCAATTACTAAACGTACACATCCAATAATGGAACAGTTGCTAAAACAATGCGAGCCGCTATCATTTACATTACGTGTACCTAAAGTCTCACAGTATAGCCACAAATTAAGTGCCTCAAACTAGAGAGCCTTAATACCAGTCAGGAACAAAGTCAACCTGTCACAGCCAAGAGCTGTTTGGGGTATATTATTAGGGGGCAAAAAATTTGAGGGTATATATGCACGGGTACATCAGTACAGAATGAATGGTTTCTATCCATTCATTTTTGTTGTTGTTGTTGTTGTTGTTGTTTTTGGCTGTTGTGAAACATTAGGATGCCAAAGTGTACCAGGACGTTCAGATGTCACTTTTTGTCGTGGGCGTAGCATTTGGACAACACTGTTATTTCCCATGGAGGAAAGAAAGAAGAGGAGACGGCGTAGCGCGATATTTACCGGGCAAAAGTGTGGAGGAAGTACGTCACGATATCGGGCAGTCACGTGACTTTTTCCAGCCGCGCGCATGCGTTGGAAAGGCTTCCGCTCGTCTGCCGGAGGAGCAGACGGTAATGCTAATTTTGACGAGAAACGCGTGGGATTTCGATACTCTTGGTGAAATCTTAAGAAAGCTGGCTTGGTGAACAGAAATGCTTCTCAGTGTTTTCTAGTTGTGTGAACATCCCATATCAAAGGGTGGAGTACTTTCTTGAATGTCATACTCTTGCTAATGCGCGAGAGGAAATGCTTGAAGTCACGTGGCTTCTCTTNCCCGGTATAGTTGCCATCTTCGGCGTCAGGTTTCGCTCCGTTAATTCGTCTCCTCTCTATTCTTTCCTCCATGTTATTTCCCCTTGGGTTTGCGTGGGAAAAAGTAGTGCACTTATCGCCAACCGTCACTTGGACAAGCTTATCTTGTCCAAGTATGCTCCTCTCATAGGGTTTTCAACAAACCTAAGCACTGGAAGATATCATTCTGCTTGACGGTTGGCGGTAAGTGCACTACTTTTTCCCACGCAAACCCAAGGGAAAATAACAGTGAAGAACTGGTAGCTCCCTCTCCTGGATGGTGGCTCCACCTGGCAGACAGCTCCGGTATTACAGTGTCACTGTGACGTAGAACACTTTGAAGGAGACATAAACAGGCCACCGTTTTTACTGGTTGCTGCTTGTCACAAAAGTTGGTGTTGCCGCTCTGTCTGTCTGGCACGATCTAATGATCACGAGTGTTTTAGGGGTTCAAAGTGATACCATACCGATGCTATAGACGGCCTTGCCGAAGTGAACAGAAGTTGTGCGCTGAAAACACATTAAGCCACTTCTGACAGTCGTGACCCGCGTCTCCATTCATTTGTCTTTCCCTCAAACACGCCACCAAGACTCCGAATTGTTCGTTCACTTGTTCACAAGGACACTACAAGTAAATGTCGAGTGCCGGTCAGCCTAGGGTGGGCAGAGGACGAAATGCGTCGGAGAATCGTCGCTGTTTTGTACTTCGAATCTGGTACTACACGTGTAAAGGGGCCTACCTCCAGAGTAGGTAGCTCCCTTACCTGATGACAATACACACTCTTACATTCTCAACGCCCCCAGTTGCGACCTTTCTTTTCCCGGCAAGCCCGGCACGCACCCTGTTCCGGAGCAGAATAAGTAAAGCAGCTCCCGGGTCCCAGACCCATGTAACGCATCTCGTCAATCCACTGCTGTTTCTTGTTCCGAACGTGGCCATCAAACACGCTCAAAAAACATCCGCCGTTCCTAAACTGTCCGCATTATATCCAGACGGATGGCTACCCGACTGTGGTGTGGGTACATGTGTCTTCGAAATGTTGTTTCCCAAATTGTCTGTGTTCGTCTTTCTTCTTCCCCTGGTTTTGGATGTTTTATGTAATAGGTCCCCAGATTACATAAGGGTGTCAATGACGTCAACTGTAACTGTCTCTCACTTGCACTTCCCGCCATTCGCACACTGACACGTGCTGACTGCTGAATCAGCAGATCGCGGGTGTGGTGGCGCCATCTCTCATCTGAGAGAGAAAATACTTGAAATAAGGAGGGGAAAAGAAACAAAGCAAACTTTTCGTTGAACTTTTTCCTTCTTTTCTCCTCCACCGTCGTGTCCGCTAAAGTCGTTTAGAAGTCAACGTTCTTCAGCCTAATGTCTTTTTGTAACACCGAAACATTGTTTTGAATGCCCTCCTTTTCTTTTTTAAAACCAACACAGTGCCGTGGTCGAGTGTTGGGAAGCGTGCTGCCTCGAACGAGTCTTTTTCGTGTGACGACATAGGCTTTTACAACCACATATCCCTACCTTCCCCCAGCCTAACTTGTGTACATAATGAACGCTGTCCTTAGGTCGTTGCATTACGTCCATTGCCGGACTCAGTAGGGTCTACCAAATCTTTCACCTTGGTCCTTCTGGATCAGTTGACCCTGAAATGCCACACTGTATCTAGTCAACCAGTTTACAAAATGAGAAAAACAATACACAAAATACGATGAACGCAGAAGACCTGGTGAATGAATTCCTCAATGCAGAAAAATGAATATATGAAAATAAAGAAGGAAGCAGGCGCGCTGTTGTTGACGAACATCTAGGTGACGACATTGTTGTGTCGTTTTTCCATTCCATCATCCCAGGGCTCATCATGGATGGAAATATTCATCTGCATGCCTTAGTATTTCTATGAAACCATATCTGAGCCAGGTGGAACCAAGACTAGGTACATAGGTACATAACCAGATCGTCATAGGGACAATCTGTCTGTCCTGGGGACATACCGTGCCAAAACTTGTAAATGGCAATGGGAACAAGACGAAGGTGGTCGTCTTCATCGTACCTTTCCTTATCCTGTCAAGTAAATCGCGAGTTTCTTGGTGAGGCCTACGTTCTGGACCGAGCTTGTCATTAGCTTTCCCTAGAACTTGTCAAGATTCCGATTTTGGTGCCGGTACTCAGTGAATATGTCTTGTGTTGCGTAGGCTAACCGATTGCGCAAATGGTTGTGACGTTGACAGTGTTCATCATACATGCTCTGTGCCTATATCAGCGTAAATTGGTATCTGTTTACTATTCGTTTACGTAACCAGATGTATCATGGCATCAGTGTATCTGTTGGCGAAGTTTTTGACTTCGCAGTCGAACTTTCGTAACAGAATTATGGATGTAGTTTTACGTAGTTTTATGTAGTTCATAACGTCTTGTGTGTGCTCTTCCAGTTAATTTACTGCGAAAAATGTCGTGCCACTTTATGTGGATGTTTTTTCTGTATGCTGTGGGGGTTGCGGTATGATCTCCGTGATAACTTCAGTGAATATGCCTCAGCGCTTGCGAGTTAATGAGTCGTCGTATGCTCCATAATACGCGAATTTTTCAGGTTGCTTTGGGTTGTGTGAACGGTCAGTGCAATCAAGTCAGGCTTCTCCGTAATGAGATGTTAGTGCATGGTTCGTGAGACAACATAGCCAGCGTTTTCATGTTCGTGGTGGCGGATTCATGCCGTAATGTCATCTGTGTGTGGAGATCAGTTGCAGAAGTAAATTCGATTGAGCAGTGGCTACGAGATGTATAAAAAGTCGCTGCCAGCCGTGAAGTTGTTAGTAAAGTGTGATTACTAGCGTTTTATAAATGTTCTGTGACAGTTAAGGGATGGGGCTCCTGTGGCCTAATGGATAAGGCGTTGGCCTCCGGAGCCAAAGATTGTGGGTTCAAGTCCCACCAGGGGCGCGTCCATCACTTTTGTTCCTGTTGCAATTTTTGAAATCACTGTAATGGTTGCTCTTTTGCATATCATTGTAGCGTTCACAGCAAGTCATCGTGTGCACCCATCAAGTTCCGTACAAGTCGTACTGATATCTACACCACACGCACACTAATGCATGCGCTCCTCTACATAATTGTTTAGACGCCTTCACACAGTTGCACCCTGCTCGCTTCCGTGACAGTTTGCGCAGTAGCAGCCACAAGAAAGTTGCCATGAACTATTTTCCAGCATTCGGCACGGCGAGTGCCCTACTTCAGTCAGGAAAGAAGCGCGCGGGTGGCGCCACCTTTCAGGAATTTTCGAAGTAACGCTGAAAGCTTGGCTGAAAGCGTCACGTATGCGCGCAAAGTTTGAAACGGCATTCGAAAGCAATAACATTTTGACCTTCCAGTTGTTATTGAGGATGATCTGGAACGATAAATGGAAGACGGCATACTTGGAACAATTTAATGCATGCGGAAAATGAAGGCCCACCGTACACCTACCCCAATGATTTGGTCACACAAAAAATGAGCAATAACAAAATCATCTACGTAGAAAAACTATACGATAACGATGGAGCAAGTTGCGATCGGGAATTGAGCGACCGAAGCTTCGGGGTACATGTAATAATATTCCAAGGAAGTAATAGAGTTTATGCCTGGCTGTACTATTTTACAGATGACCTTTTGTGCATTCCCTGAACATCAACATTTCAGCGTTAATGTCAGTCGTAGAATCGAGGAGTGTCAAAACGTCTGTCCACTGTGAACTGACTTCTTCGGTTCTGGGAGCACACAGTTAAATTACCTTTCAGTCGTTCATTGCTCTCTGATACGGTTATAGTCTGTCCAAATATGACTAATTTGAAATGCAGGCTTAGGCCACAGACTGTGCTGCATAATTTTGGCGCTATTCTGCCTGTTTGCACGCTGCACATGCCAAAGCGATGTCTGTCAAGAACGGTGATGTCTTCACGTAAGTTACCGTTTGAATGCACACAACCATTGAGCGAGATGTGAACATACTTTCGTGAGCACCATGTAAGAAATAATTGATTGCCAGTTTCTTGTAGGAGACTGGTCTCTGTAGCCGACGCGCCAGAAAAAAAAAAAAAAAAAAAAGCGAACAATCGTCATCACCAACATCGTAGGGGATCGAACTTCTTCAGCTCAGTACTTTGGCCTTATTCTTCGTTTACAATTTAACCTACGTATTTGGTGGCTGCTCCCAATTACGTGAGGGTCATGCCCAGGTGCAAAAAGTGAGAGGTTCGGCAGTTGGGCTTCATTCGTTGAGCAGTTTCTAAGAATATTAGCTATTGCATTAGTTCGCAGGAAAGCAGTATTACAGCAATTGTTTGGAATCGCCTATTTTGATACGCACAATTAAAACCATGACGTAGACGACTGAATTTTCTCATTTTGTGAGCGACTTCTTTGCGACGGAAACATCTGGCAATACGTTTCTCCCTCGATTTATGGGAGCCTTGGATAACCGAGGACGGATGGTCATGCGATTATCACCTTATGAACGAAATGTAAGGGGTAGAGGTGGTTTATTCATCACAGCTTCTACGATGTGTTGGCCACGTACCTTGGGCGACGTGAGAGGTTATTCGTGATATCCAATTCGTGGTAATCTCTCGCCCAGTGCAGCGAAAGTCACATTGACGTGTGTCAAATTGAAACAACACCAGGCACCGCGACAAAAGTAGATATCGTTCTTGCATACGTTTTGTGGTTCCAGTGCTTCGCCACAAGCTGTGGATTCAAGTTGCAAGCAACCATGTCGCACACTGTACCATATTAGAATCTCACGTACATTGGCCGAAGGCAAACTAGCCATGTATTGAGAAAGCTGACTCAGGTTCCCTGAAAAGGATGTTCCTTCCTACTTTCAGTTTCGCGATTGAAAAGGGTGAAGCAAAAGTATCTGTGCACGAAAGACCGGCCGCTTCTTTGCTCATTGTGAAGTAATCCCAATCCACGACTAACAAAGTCGTCAAGTGATGCTTAGGACTTGACTCTTAGTATCAATCTATGCATCAGTAAAGTACGCGGAGCGGATACACACTGTCATCATTGGTGACTACATCTTAAGATTTCCTTTTTTTTCTTTCTCTCTCTCTCTCTCATCTTCTTCTTCTTCGTATCTCCCAACTGTGAAAATTGACAGTCACTCTGAGTGCCTATGCCGCTCACGGTTTTTCCTGGGTTTCCCGTGAGCACCTTCAAACAAATGTGGCACAGATCCCCTGAAGTCGGCCCAGGACGCACACTAAGGTGTGCAACATGCCGCCTGCCTTGGCAGGCAGACCGCACGCCTCCCCCTGTTAACGATACACCACCACCACCACCATCTGAGTCATGAAACCAGACAGCATACACATGATATTTTCAGTCCCTGTAGGGTTTACTATTGTATTTCGGACTTCTATGCGAATGTCTCAGTTACACATGAACAACGTCAGCCGCGCTGAAAATAGAGAACGGGCAGCCGACGTACATCCGGTGGCATTTGCTGTTATTCCGCCCATTCTCACTGGCTTCGTAGTATTCCTCGAGTGTGCTTACGTTGGAACTAGATCTCGGCATCCTGCGAGAAAAAAGTCTCATAATAACAAGTCTGTTCGAAGAAAGGAAAGTTCAACATGTTGATGTTGTGAATTTTCATACTCAATATCTGGTTTCAGGATCACTCCCATTTTCCATTCAAGCGCAGAGGGGATGTGACAGGGTGAAAAGTGTTATTTACTTCGTACGGTGACAGAGGTATAACCCCATGGGCATGGTGGACTGGAGTGGAACGAACGAACGCAAATTAAATTGAATTCACCTGCATTGGGAACCAGGACTCCAGAACGCTTAGCTGTGGGTACTAAAAAAGTTCCCAAATAAGTTCACGGACGCTGGAAACGATTGACAGACCCGGATACGAAATTGGAGAATATTGAACATTTGATATAAGTACAACTCGAACATATTATTCTGCAGTTTAAAACCATTATATTGAGTAAACGAGCGTAATTAATAATATTACAAATATATTTGTCTGTCATCTGTGCCGTGTGTTGAGATTTTGGAAGGAATCCTCAGGTGGGTAATGTTAATCCTCTTTGACATTGCTCATGACCACAAGGCCTTGCAACTTAAAACCCCGAATTATCATCAGTTTCTTTTTCCCAACGCTACTATATATCACGAATTGAATTTTCGTCACAACTTGTCGTGCGTATACACATGACCATGCTTTGTTTGAAACACCGCGCCTATAATCTAACGTAGCTGCTTCTTTGTATATACATATAATGACAAAACGTTCCTGCCTTGATTGTGTTGTTAAAATGTGAAAATACACCGAGTGTGTTTAAACAATCGCTGTAGCTGCACGTTTTTACGTCTCTGTTATGTAATGCCCCTTATAGAGGTATCTGGGTAAATAATTAATCAGTGAACTATACGGTGACAACTGACAATATAGTGAGGCCTATGTGATGTCCCATACTGTATATCTCATTGCACCGCCCATTTAGTTAGCGAGCAGAAAAAAAGCTAGGTCCTTGAAGCGGAGTCGTATAATGGCTTTCATATATACCTCATCTACAGTCGCCAAGAATACAACCCACAGCACAGAGAGCAAGGCGCTCTCTTATCTTCCCTATCGTCCCATTCAGCGAAACGAACGTCGCAGCATGCCAGTACAAACACAGAACACTTACTGCAGTAGCAGAGACACCATCTCTCCCACAAGACCATTCTCATTCACTCCCAGTTGAGCAGCCTCACAGACGGCCCGTAGCACACATGCTCGCCCGTTGAGCCCTAGCTTTTCAAGACCGTGTTCTATGGTCAGGTACAGCATCCGTCTATCATCTTCTACGTCACGTACAGTGTGTATGTGTCCGTGACGACTGTCGCCCCTAATGATGAGGTGGAACGGAAAGCCAATCCCAAAGGCCGTTGCGATTGGCCCTCCTGGTTCGAACACCACTTTCAAGGCAGGCATGATCTCTAGGGTCAGCTCTAGCGAAGGGAGTAAGGGGTTGAGCCTCCGAATGTACGGCAGATCATCCTCGTACCAAGCTTCGTAGCTTGAAAAGCATTCTGGGAAGCATGTCATGATCAAGAAGAAGCCCAGCCACCTCTGCAGGTCCATATACGTGCGTCGCTGGTCTGGTTCCGAGTGTCAACTGAAGACACGTAACGCGGTCTTCCGTTCAGTTCATGTCAGTTTTCTGAGCACGACAGTGGGGGACATTGGCGTTCCGCTATAGAAAATATGTATGAAATGCAAGCGAACCAAGCATGACTCGACAAAAAGGTATATAGTGTGGGAACATATGACCTATGGAATCGTGACCATATATCATTTCCTGCGAAAGCGTCTCATGTACAAAAGAGTCACAAGGGACCATTTTGAATGATAAGAAGAAAGCCACGACGACCATCCGAAAGTATGAGTGACTAAATGGCATACACTTTGCTCGAATTATTCCTTAACATTTCTCTTTCTCGTTTTACTTTTCGAATCAACTACGATGTACAACAAAGTCGCGGTTGTCTACTATTTTAGTTTCTGGGATTGCAAGCACTAAAAATGAACACCTCGTTCTTTCGCGTCACCACTCTGCCTTTTTAATACACATTGTCGGCTTTTCAATCCACTTGGTCTGCAGTACGCATTAGATTCACAACCCGTTCTCACGGACGAAAAATAAAACCAGCGAAAATCTCTGTAAGGTCTAGTATAATGCAACACGACAGAAACACTGTCACTTCACCTATTCTTCTATGGGACCTTGTAACGCTGCGCGTTGCAGAAGATACAAAACGTCCACAAAGACGTGGAAAGCAACTGTTCCCCTCTCAAGGTCCGCTTCATGCACTGTGCACACGCAACCGTATGTTTTGAGGCGTCGGGACGGTTTTCTTTGCTTATTTTGTCCGTGGAGGTTGTCGCTGTTAACGTCCAGGAACGCATCTTGTTGCGTGCGCCGCGGATGTGTGTACACGACTGAATCTCTCTCGAGTCGTAACGGAACGCGGTGTTGGTCGGCGTTGTCGGCTTTTCATTGCTTCGTCATTGTCGTCCAGTGCTCTAACCGTGGAGTAGCTGTGTTTCGCGTGTCCTGCGGTTTGATGAAAATCATAGAAGGAAGGGGGCGCTAATATTTGCATCTCAATGACTAGAGCGCAAACCAGCCGTGTATAACTGGGAAATGTGGCGTTCGCGTTATTTCTTCAGACGCGAGGACGTTGAGTGGTTGAGTAGTCTTTTAGCAACACGCATTGAGCTGGGCTCATGAAGAACGTAAAATCATTCGCCTCCTTCGGCATTTGTAGGGGCAACATTGCTGACCACATGTGTGATGATGTCCTCCGAGGAATTCTTTGACTCTGCACTTAATCGCTTTTGCCGAGTAGGTGCACGGTGTGAGTTTGAAGTGGTCCCTTATTAGCGTATCTGAGTTCATGGGCAATAAAATAGAGGGAAAGCTCACTACATCAGCTGGGTGCGCGGGACTAGGTGAACTCATACTGAGTAACTGGGTACTGGCATACTAACTAACTAGGTGAAAAATGAGACAACACGCATACATGCACGATACTTACAGTATGTTACATATGACATGTTATATGCTTGCATATTTCTTAGCGTAATACACGGTGACTAGTTATGTCCCCATTTGTATCGTATACAAAGTGAAATAACCCCACTCTTGTAATATTCGTAGGCAATGTATGCGACTAGGAACAAAGCTTAACTGAATTCCCGAAGCGCAACATTGAGCAGTCGACCATCTAGTAGTTTCGCAACAGAGTGGACAACAAGCACTTACGGAGCAGAAGTCAGCACGCCAAAAACCATTCAGGCACCAATAATAATAACACACGCGTCTTTTTCATTCCTTTATTTCGTTACTTCTGAGCTTTCCATCTCGCGCGTCAAGCAGGCATGGATGACAAGCACGACAATGTTCAGCGACCATCAGTCACCTTTATGGGACAGTTTCCATGAATGGATGGTCTCGTTTGAAAACCTTCCAGCTATCTGTCTCTCGCGGGTAGTGCATTTATAGGTCGCGCCGCTCGTTGACCGCCACTCTCCCTTTTCGGAGATGTCCTGCTAAACTACGTCCAGCCATCGTCTACGTCGGTCGCGTTCCCGACTATAACTTTGATGGCTGGATGGGCAAGGTACCTGAGAACGTCCGTAGCATTTCTGCTTCTCTGCTGTATTTTCTGTCGCCCTCCGAACGGAGAACGCCGTTTGAGGAGGGTTAAACGTCTTCTGCCAGACGTCATCTCCAGCCTAGCGTTGACTCCCACGTTCAAGACTAAGATCCTAAATTCAGGTTCCGTCACTGCAACGTACGGTGTGTCTTTCCCGTTCGAGGTCGAGTTTGACAGCGCCGCAGCGGGGGACTCTATGAGTGACATGTTGAAGGAACCTCCTAAGCGAACAATGGAAAGAGACCGCATGGTAGTGCTGAAGAGTGTGGAAGACGCGCTTACCAGAGCGGGTCTGAATGGTACGGCGTGTGTGCTTCGAGCCATTTGTGAAGCGGCTGAAGAACCTCTTCAGCATGATGGGATGGTCGGCGAGGTGTTAAACCTAATACTCAGGTGAGTCGTTTGTGAGTATGCTTTTAACCTGTCCAGTGCAGAGGAGGGCTCCAGACGAACGAAGTGATTGGTATGCTCTAACCAATGACTGCGTTCTGTTCTGCGGTCCTTGACAAGGCATGGCTCGAGAACTCGGGGAGATGTGATACCATCTTTTAGACAATGTTTTTTAGTGCATGTCTGAAGAGGAATTCGCACCAAATTATCATGGCAGTTCGAGGTGAAGCATGCAAGAAAGGTCACGCCGGCAGGTTATTCTCCTAGAGCCTCTTCAGCCTTGATGACCAGAACCGCGTTCTTCACTTTCAATTGCTTTCAGTCATTTACGCCTTTATGCGACTCTTTGCACAGCAGTTCCGTTCGCTCATTTTAATAGCTTTTTTTCTCGTTTTCGATGCTGCCATTTAGACTTCCGAGCCAGGCTGCCAAAGAAAAAGAATAATTCATTTATTACCCCTCACTCTTTTGACGTTCGATTTTCCATCTTGCGCAACTGCGACAAATTCATCATCCATGAAATGTCCGTCGCCATCTGTTTGCCGGATTTCTTGCCGAAATGGTCTCGCTTTCACAATCCTTCAGTACCCCGTGAAATAGTTACAGCTTTGATCGATCAGTGCCGCGTATATCTCCTGCGTTATTTCAGGCGATAGGGAGATACAGAATAATCTTCAATTGCCACAAGACCTCCATTCTGTCGTACGCCGCCCGACAACAGTATCACTCATATAGGAAGACGCGTCATTTCATTGGCTGCCATGAACCCTTCAAGTGGTTCCACTCGAAGGAGTCTCCATTCAGAAAAGTAACACCGAATGGCGAAATCTTTTTGATGTGATATGCCAGACAACCCTGGATATGTGAGCGCTTCGGTTTCTCCGTGTTACGAACGGAGCCACAGAAACACTCTAAAAACGAATTTAATCCCATAGAACAATTATAACCGATCAGGATTCCGAATGATAGAGTTTTCGTATCAGATTCGTAAAAAATCGTAGACGGTTCTTGTCGACACCACATAAATTAGCCATCAACATGATGTCCACAAGAGTCGCCTCTTATTTTAAACAAATGTTTTAAACTGCTTTCCGACAATCAGGCTCGGTTCAGAACTGAAGGGAACTAAATGAAGGAGTTCCTTCTTTTTCAGGGTCCCCAGTTGCTCAGAAGTGGACATGAGGTACGCGGAAGCTGGCATGCAGAAATCGAACAGCTGTGAACAGAAATACAGTGCCTGTCCTTACTCTCTATTTCGGATCTTCTAGACGACCGAAGTCACTTTCCGCCCACTGTTCCATACAGTGCGCGTTTTAATGTTTCTGAAGTACTTATTGTTCACAATAAAAAACAAAGTGCTTTTCCTGTGTACCCACAGACTTCCTTATGGTTCAAGCACTTTCCGTACTTCTTATAACCTTGTCTGAAGTTCGTGTATTTGGCTCTTTCCTCGCTTGGCAAAAGTTTACTGGGAGGTGAAAATCAGAAGGTGCGAAAATACGTACATTGCCCTCGCTTTACTCCTTAGTCGACATGGGGCTCCAATGGATTCATTCCCATGTTCCTTGAACAATACAACTCGAATTCTTGGTCGATCAGTCGCAAGTGTTTGAAATGTCGAGAAGTCTATTGTGTTATTGCGCTCTAAAAACAGGTGTTGGCCTCACGAATGTCTCTTCTAGTGCTAAGAGAAAAGATGAGGTGAACGTGTGAAGTCTATTTGGATGAGGCGCATAACCATTAGGGAGCTTTCGGGAACTGGTTGAATTTGTCCGATACGATCGGTCGGTGGATCGGAGGAACGTTCAAATTCTAAATTACCCGCAGAGGATGGAATCTGAACATGCGCAGTTCCTCCGATCGATCGACCGACCGATTGATCGTACGAGGCAAATTCAACGGGCTCCCGAAAACTCCCTATTGACTGGCCTGAAATAGGAACGCTATTATTTTGCATGATAATTGGTTCTTGTCGTCTTGGACAGCGCGGTTCTGTCGTGGCCCGTCACATTCCGACCGTGGACCATTCGGTCGACGCTTTCTAGGCTTGATCCCTTCCCTTCGGTGTGCCGTCGAGTGGCCAGAAAGTCATCTTAGTGCGTCCTCTAGGCACCGACTGAGAGCACTTGACGCTCGGAAAGAGCTCAACAGGCAAACGGGTACCTGACGTTCGCAAATACTGCCAATGTAGCTGCGCTTTTCCAAACGCAACGCCATACATGCACTTTCCAGCCACCTTTTCCAGAGTATTAGTCGTGAATAGGGTCGTAATAGAACTAATGATTGACAGTANTGGAAAATTGGATTAGGCATGAGTGCAATGCTATATATATGCTGTATATATATATTTATATATATTTTCTATATATATATTATATATATATATTCGTCAGTCCTGACGAAGACGGCGCCGCCGTCGAAACGTCGACCTTTAAATTTCCTCAAGCTGCCCCTAATAAATATATTTTTTCTATTACTCCCGCACTACTGCTGTCCGCGCTTCATTTTTCTATTTGTTTATATATATATATATGTATATATGTCACTGCATGAAAATGTGGTTGCAAATGCAGTTGAAACTTGCAGTAAGTCCAGACGTAGTTTAATTCCTGTATGTGAAATAGAGTTGCTCTATGGTTATAACTGCGTCCTGGAGGAGAGGTTGTAGTAAAAAATAGCTACTGCATGCTCATCATTGGGCTCTGCAAGCCGGTTCGCTCGAATCCGCAAAGGCACACAAGTTCTTGAGGTCAGTTTGGTTCCTGTCGTCTTATCTGGTTTGCAGGCAAATCACTATTCAGAATATTTCACTGGCCTATAACAGTGCAAAACTGCAAACAACGTGGCACAACTGTCTGAAAAGGGCGCATACTCCTACCTCATTTGACAGTATCAAGTTGGAGAATATTATCGGTTCGCGTTGTTTTATGCGGTGTTTTTTTAAGTTCTATATTTTGAGTGAATGGACAATCCCAAGCGTCGTAACTGTATATTCCTGCCAGCGAATTTGAACGTCTTTGAGCGGAGTCGTTCCTCGCCGCCGAGAACCGTGACGGCTGTATTTCGTTAATCGAACTTTGCCCGGGAGTTCAAGTGCGATAAGCTTTCCTCTTCACCACTGGGCACCCCACACACTTGAGATGCCCTTTTATCTGAACATTTCGGAAGTACTAGCTCCTAGAGATAGTTCACGGCGGTGTGAGGTCCGAGGTTAAGCTTCATCCAACGGTGAACTCCCGTACAGCTTCTCATCAGCATGAAAAGCATTTTGTTAGTCTTGTTCCTCGTCTCCTTAGGGCTGTCAGGTAAGGCAATTCCTTTGCTCTTAATTTGTCGTTCCACGTTGTGCAGCATGCTGCCCATGTGATGTTGGGGTCTTCACGTGGAATGGTGCAGGCGAACCTCCAGAGTTTTCCTATGTACCTAACGAGACAAGTTCAAATGCATAGTCTGTGTAATATGGTAAACCCCTATTTTGCTACACTCAGCTGTTTTAACGCCAGCTGTGTCAGATAGCGTAGGGGCTTCGTGGCCCTCGATGACGGTACTCAACATTTTCTGTTTTGCTTCGTGCATCCTTTTCGAGATAAACTCTATACTTCGCCGTACAACACAGTGAGGGCTAGTCACAGTTCTGAATGAGATGATTGACTGACGTAACTGGTGCAACACGGTATAGTCAACACGTTTTTGTGACAATTGTAGCATGACTACAAGTGCCCCAAAATGGCGTGCGCCTACTTTGCCGCACTTGACGTCTCAGGTGGGACAGTGATATATTGCTCTGAATGGTGATTGGCCCTTGCTATGCGATGCGATGAAGTTATGTTTTAGGTTGCAACTGTATGGTCACAGTGGAGCATGTCCTTAGTAGATAAGTGGACAGCATGATGAAGCTGGAACGTGTTGCAACGGGTTTGAAATGACCCGGATGACAGACGAAGGTGCTTTTATCGCGCATCAGTCATTTCCTTTGAGGACTCCGATAAACCTCCACTTAGGCTGTACGTGCGCCTTGGGGCCACACGTGCAAAGTCCTGACAGCCATACAAGCACGCCGAAGGCTTTCCTCAAGTGCAGCCAGAAAGCTGAACGAGCAGCTCTGCCAGCCTAGCGAAAAATGTCACGTTAAAAAGTGATTCCCTGGAAAAAAAAAAAAGTTATTTTCTGGCTGATTCTCTGGCTGCGATTTTCACTTTCTTTTTAAAGCCTTCTGCGCCAATTCTGCATGCACCGCAAGAAAGAATTGGTGGGCGAGCGTGAAATGCAACTTCTGAACCGGACAACAATGGTACCTGAGGGGTTGTCATGGCACAGCTTGGTTCGCGGTGCACATTTCACCGTGCAGTTCAATTACTTGAATTGTGCGAAGCACTTCCACTCTTTACTGCAGGAGATGCCCTCAGTGACCAACTGGCCCAGAACAAATATTTGCTGCCTGAACGATGCAGAGTAGCACTGCAGGAGCAAATCAACCTTGAGATGCATGCTAGTCTTGTCTACATGCAAATGGTAAGCGACTTGTCTGCTGCAGCATGCGTGCCCACATTGCTCGGGGACTGGGCATGAGGTATGTGCTTGTTGACTCACAGAGCGCCTACTACGGTAACAACAAGGTAGCAAAAAAAGGGTTCAGTAAGTTCTTCGCAGACAACTCCAACGAAGAACGGGAACATGCAACGAAAATCATCAACTACGTCAACAAGAGAGGCAGTACGGTTTCGAGCTTCAATGTAAATGTAAGTTGCTGTTAACGAGTTCTTCTTATTTTTTGCACTTCCCTTCGAGGTGAAGCTGTTTTTTTCATTTCCTCGAAACTAAGAATTAGAAGAATGAGGAGTAAGGGTTGCATCTTCCAATACTACACTTCCGCACGTAATACCGTCCAGATAAGCGAAGTGTCTAATACTAGGGAGGGGAATGAGACGATGGAAGACAGGGAAATGTGCAACCCCTCTTGCTCTGTGTAAGCATAGCGACGTGCAAAGTACAGGGAAAGAAAAAAATAGGTTTATTTCATGTGAATAAACAACAGCCCAATGGCATTGCATCGTTGATGGTTGCCTAATTATGCCACTGGGTCGTGCTGAAGGCCGGGGATGCTGTTTTCGGCCGGCCCTAGGAGCCCAGTGCTCCTCCCTACAATACTCTCCATGAAATAAAGAAGCGAGACAAGGACTTACTACCTTAAAAGACGCGAGTCATGCTCAGTTAAAAAAGTCGTTTTATTCCGTGTCAGCAGTCTTCAAGTTCCATAAACTTTCAACTCACTCAAACGCGAGCTGTGTACGTACGGTATATTTTCTTACCCGCAACCACGGAAAAGAATCAGTTAGCAGCTACATGCCTTGTGAGAAAGCATGTGAAGTGCATGTAACGAATTTTGGTGTGATGTGCACATCGTGTCTTTACTGCAGTAAATGAGATCTCATCCACACCCTCGAGACTTTCCAGGTGTTAGACTAATCACGCAACAAGCCTTTACACTAGTCTCCCTTTTTAGTTCGAGCTTGACGGCTTTACATTGAAATGCAGATGCCAACAACTACAACGTGGATGAATGCGGCAGATGCCCTGCAGTCCGCAATGGCCTTAGAGCACAAGGTCACAAACAATCTCCATGACACTCACAAAGTCGCTGAGAAGGACTGCAAGGATCCTCAGGTCTGAGAGTCTGTTTCAGCTAAACAAATTTAGTGTGGCAGTCAAGCGTTGCAGCCTGTCGGAATCCATCCGTTCTTCCTTTTTCAGATGATGGACTTTATTGAGCACGAGTTCTTAGAAGAACAGGTAGAGTCCATTGATAAGCTGCAGCGAATGCTTACGGTGCTCCAAAGCATGGACATGGGCATGGGAGAATATCTCATGGACAGAGAACTGCTCGAAGGAAAAGAGTTCTGAACGTCCTACTTCATCCCACATCTGTGTAGTGCCGCACTTAGTGCCGGTACACATGCTTAGTTATGTACGTACAACAGTACCTGTATATATAATAAAATGACGCCAGTTCCACTGCAATGTCCCGCAACCAACAGTTCAACCACTGCTCGTTCCACGGATTTATTGCGAAGACAGCGTTTCTCTTTTTCATTACACACTTCCGCTCGTGCAGTCAATGACAAAACAATGCAAGAACTGCGACAAGTTTATGCTCACAGCACGTGCCTCACAATATTTTACATGTAGCAACACCATAAACAACCTGTTTGGCAGTACTCCGATGTAACAGGAACAGCAGAGCCGAGATACAAAATTCACAGGTAAATAAAGCGCTTGGCGGTGTGTAGGGCAAAGGTGTGCCTTGCAGGACCTTTCGAGACCTCTGCTTATTGTAGCCATGTGCTGTTGTAACACGTAGATGATTAGCACCATTAGGTAGTCGGAAGATGGCAAGATAAACGGTGCACACTTGGCACGTTCACTGTGTCCGCTACATGTGAGAGGCACTAGACAGACTGTAGACGATTGTAGACGTACATTGTGGCAAAAACCTGTGTTTAGGACAGGCAGCAAATAAATAGTGCCCGAGGGTTTTCTTTTTTTTAATTGGAGAAAAAAAAAACACCTTGTATTCATTATCCCTGCAGAATGATGTGCTTATTCCATCACAGGTTGTGGCAAGGAAATAGGCAAACCATTTCTCACCTGCCATTGTATAGCACCCACGTGTATCGGCACAAGCCACACACCCCTCTTATGTCTGTGTATGTATGTGTAAGTATCATTCCACCTGCTGCTTGGGTATCACTCTACATAGGACTCACATTTGTCTCCACATGAAAAAATGCCTGAGCTTGAGCAGCACCAAAGAAATGAACACAAAGACAGATCAAGCTTGGTGGTATTTTGCTCATATGGATTTCATCCACCAGCTTGCCTACATTTAAGCCATCCTATCTGTATTGACATTGTTCACATGCTGCAAAACTGTTAAGCTTTTGCTGAAACCTGGACACTTCTGCACACCATTCAAACAACAGTACTTAGAATTACTAATTTTCTTTACTAAATCGCACACGGAAACAAATTCTAATACTGAGAAATAATTTATTATTGCTTAATTAAGTAGATAATGTAGTCCTGTTTTTGCAATCTGACACATTAATAGCCTGTGGCCATGAAGTGGATGATGCAGGGTCTTACGAAGACCAAAACTCATTCTTCAAAAACAAAGCACTACAAGCAAATAAACGAAGTGGTAAAAACAGTTACAAAATGCATTTGTAGTAGTAATAACCTCCCACTGCAATACAAAGTTTGTAACAGAGCCAGATATTCAACACTCTTCATGAGTGAGCTATTGGTGTATACTCAAGACTTGCTTGAAAAAACCTTGCCATAACCTAAGCAAAAGAACACACACTGAACATCCTGCATTGTCCCAGTAGTCCAATGTTAACAATTTCCTATTGTGCAGCAGTTTCTCGTTATTAAAAACCACATGCCATCCCAAGTTCTAGGAACAGGGACCAGATGCTGTAAGAGCACCCACAACTCAGTTTTCATTTACACTTTTATTTCACGGCACATATGCTCATCACGGAACAGAAACAGCTGCTCGGAGAAACACGAGCTGCATGGGCAAACTTCAGGGCGGTAAAAATGCAACTTTGAGTGGCACATTTCTACTTTACCATACAAGCCAAGGCGGTCGCTTCACTTTGTGCGCTGGCACTACGGTAACATTAATGGGAATGTTGATAATTGCTCGATTAAGGCGCTGGGTTTCAAGCCCACTTCGGATCATGTACCTGCAAGAAGATGCCATTACGGACATACACACTCACAAGACAGGAAGAAACCGCAAGTAACAACATAATAGAAATGTGTGCATGAATATGTTTTCACCAAAAAAGTTTTTTTCAGTTGCATGTCCAACTTTTTGCACCCGTATTATTGAGGGGACCAAGAAAATGCTGCTGTATTGTCTGCAGCAAAACAGAACATGTATTCAAGATACTCAGCTTACCCATCTTTTCCAAGCAAGAACGCTGCTGGGATGCTGCAATTCCGGTGGGTGTTATCATCCATCATATCAATATACTGGTCATCATTTGTGGGGTTGTTATCTGTGATGATGACTGCAAGCACACCTTCACGATGGGCTTGGATGCATTTGCTCAGAAACGAGCATCCTCTGAACATGAATGATAGAGAAACATGTTAATGAAAGCAACCGGCATGGAACTGAGCTATACTCACCCCCTTTCTATTAGCACTACATTATGCCTTTGCTCAAGTTTATTAATTGGACTGCTGCACCCATCGAAAGGCTCTGCCAAAACCAGCCCAACATGGGACAGTGGTGCTACCTGCACGAAACGGAATTATTCTTACTGCTGCTGCTCTTTAAGTATATAATGCTAAGTCAGCTGTAACATAGCCTGAGCGGCGCTAGAGAGCATTCTATGTCACATTCCCACCCTACATGCGTGCCCTTACACTTCACAGCTGTACATGCAAAAGCGCGTATCACTACTGAATTTTGCACGAACGCTGACAATGACCATGTCTTGCGCAGCTTAATCATAAAAACACGTACAGGGTCTGTTACATTTAACAATACCACAAAGCTTCATAATCAGGTGGAGGACCCCGTCCGACAAGCACATCCACACGACTATGCACGACAGACCACACACAATCTGTACGGGAAAGGGACCTACAAGAAACGAGAGCACACGCGTCTGCACAATCAAAGAGATGGCATATGGTTTCAGGTATCCCGGTGCCGTATGTGCGATGAAAGCACACGTGTACAACACAGCACGACGAATCACATGCAACATAACCGAAGCAACTTACAAACGATGTTCCAAATTCGAGCGCAGGTCTAAGTCTAAAGGTGTACTTCAATGTTTCTGGTTCCACAATCTCGAAGAATATGTCATCCTTAAGGTACCTGGGGGAATCTGCACAAGCTGCAAGCCAGATGTGAAAGAGATTAAAAGAACACCAACACTCACGAAACGTCCAGGAAGTCATGTGCACTACAAACACACACAAAAGGAAGGGGGTACTAACCGTTAAGCGCTAAAAATATAAGACCTAACAGTAAACTGATATGGCCTGTGAGCAGGGACGCAACTACAGTAAATACACGGACTGTGCTTCTTCTCAACTGCACGTGTACCTCTCGCATACCCACCGCGACATCAGTACAAACCAGACAGACTTCACGTGACGTAAAGTGGCTTGGCTTTGTACGATGTGGATTTTTCTTCATAGCCTTTTCAGTAGCCGTTCAAACGACGACAGCGCTTTGCTCCATTGCACGTTTTTTTTTTTTTATCATTCACAACACGGTTGTGTCAGTACGAACAGAATAAAAGTAAAAAATGTTTATATAGAATCGCAATGGTCGTAAGTTTTATAAAGTTTCAAGCTTCAAGTATTTATCATTCTACAGTGAAAATACTGAAATAGGCAGACAGAAATGCACAAACCTGGCAACATTGCAGTGCTAGGAGGAAAAATAGAGAAAGCGAGCTGCATACCCAAACTTGCCGAACCACGTAAACTGTGTGCGAAGGATGTCTCTGTGATGTAGTGGTATCAGAGCGTTTTGCGTTCGCATGGTTTTCGACGATATTTTACCTCACGAGTGTGTTTTGAGGCATTTAAAGCAATGGCAACGTCAGGTGAAGCAAACGAAACAGACTGTCAGCATGATAAATCAGACGAGTCAGATGACACAAATGAACAGGTAAATTTCTCGAAACTCATGCGAACAGTGTAAAGACTTAGACATGGAGTCACTCTTGAGCACTGATAATGAACCTGAGTACTCTTAGTTTAGACTTTAGTTAGCTGCTACGGCTTCGATCACTATCCTATAACTAGGTTTTGCTCACCTTTTTCTGTTTTTTTTCCCCCTGTCGAACCTTCGAGAATGAGTAAGGACCAAAGCTGTGAAAGTTACTCAAATAATGTAATTAAGTTACTGTTAGTTATATGGCTCTAAAAGTAATCAAATTACAGCGGAAGTTACTAATTTCAAAGTGTAATCAGTTACAATTACAGTTGCACCAGGAAAGTAACTAAGTTACTTTCCAGTTACTTCATGTTTTTTTTATATGTACATTGAAGCGAACATGAGAACAAAGTGCTTCTAACACACTATTGAAATAAGTCTATTAATAAAAAAAAACTACACATATGTATTATACGGGCAGAAGCACAGTCAGCGAGTGAAACTCGTGTCACTGACAGATACTGCAAATGTATCGTTATACAGAGTCACTTGGGCTGACCAGTATTCGTAAATGTGCATCTGAAGTACACAGAGTCACAAAAAGGAAAAAAACGCAAGTGACGTTTACTGAAAATTGGCTAGTATTCTTCTACACTGTTTAAGGCCGTCGGAGTAGACAGCATTTCAAATGGCAGCTGAACAACATGAAGAATTTGAAACACTTGTCTTTTTTCTTTCTTTCTTTTTTTAAGGTGAAGCTACTTGGTATACCCAGTCATTTGAAACTGCAGAGAGTGCATGATCTTTTTAACTGTATATGTTTGGTGCGAGGAATATCTACGCTGTATTTTGTGTCTCCTGAAATACGTTTCGGTGATAAGTTCTTTTCTCCCGTGACAACATAAATATTAATATAAAATGAACCGTATACTGGTTACCCAGGAAATATGCATCAGGAAAGAATAAGTACTTAGTTAGCAATGACTCACAGCAAACATTGTGCACTAATTTGCATGGATGACTGATTTGTAGAGAAGTTTTGACTTGAGTGATGTCAAATTTGTGTGCGGGGGTAGTTGCCCCATAAAACTGACTTAACTGGCTATCGAAAAGGTAAACGATGAGAGTTGTTTGTGTGATCATATATGGCTTAAGTAAAACACCTTATACTAAAGCTGCAAATGGAGTACAAAATGTCAAAGGAGCCACCGAACATAAATGCGTCTGTGTGTGTGTGTGGTGCGAATCTGTGTAATTTGGGACAATGAAAAGCTGCGTCTTTGCAGATAGTAGCACCCGACAGCAAAGTTCTCACTGAAGACTGGTGGATGGAAACAAATGTAACTTCAAAAGTAACTGTTTCTCAAGTACACATTAGTACTTAAGCATAACTAAGTTACAGTTACTGAATTTTGGAAGTATTTGGGTGCAGAAATTAATTACACAAAATGTAATTAATTGTGGTAACTTAATTGCATGTAGTTAGTTAGTCACTTCACACCTGTGGCAAGGGTGGAATATCAATGGTCAAACTTCTACGTGAATTTCTCAGGAGAACAGCCTGACTGTGATGTCTCCCGTGAAGTCGACAGCCGTGCTGAAGTACCCAGCCACAGAACTGCCCATGTGTTATTTGCAACTAAGCAGTAATACCAATCTAAACAAGCCTCCAGCGAACTGGTTACGAAATGACATCACTTGGCATGGACTTCGTGCACAATGGACATACCCTCACAACAGTTCAACTATATTCTCAAGGTTTGTATACTTAGGCTTTTGATTGGATGTCAACATTGCACGATAACAGCAGCTATCCAGTGCCAGTAAATCGACAGCCTAGGTTATAAACCCACAATACACATGCAGCATTGAGAGGATGTGGAGTTAGAGCATGCCAGTCTAACCAATGTTGATGTCAAATGAACTGAATCTACTGAAGACTTTACCCTGGCCCAGTGATATTGTCAACATATTTTCTCCATTTACTTGTTCATTTAGGTTGTTTTTATTTAGTGCATATTGACAGAAGGATTTCTATGCTCATCAGGTGCCTTCATGATAGTTTAGTAAACTGTGAGATCATTCCATGCTATCACCCTTTCCAACCTAACAATTCCGATTTTCATAAAGTATGATATGTGGATCGTTCAGCTGAGTCTTCCCTATCTTTACACTTATCCCTTTTTCTTCTTCTTCCTGCTGTCTTTAATTTTACTTCTTCTTGGAGGCAAGGGCCAACCTTGTGCAAAGAACTCTCACCTGGGATGATCACGCACTCGGGTATCGTCCCGTGTACCGGTTACGTGCGTTACAAGCATAAAATGTGATAAGTGTCTCTTGGTTGGGCTTGGTGGTGGGTGACCACACCAGAGGCACTGAATTACATATCAAAATGCATGGGTAAAGAAAATTAAAAAAATGCTGATCGACCCCTAAAAAGGAGTCGCAGCAAGGCAACGCACAAAGTAGAGTAGGACAGGCTGTTTCAGACCTATCCTTTCCAAAATTTCCTTTAATACACTCGAGAGACGAGAACAACCCAACATATAAAGTGTCGCCGTTCCTTATAGCAAAAGTCCTAGAAAACACTGTTGAAAAGTCGTATCAAGCAAAGAAACTAGTTTTTCGGGGATTTACTCGTGGATGTGCAAACGAAAAAGTAAAGTGATCCATTGCAAAATTTGAAACATCTTGGGGAGAGAGAAATATGTATCACACCGCACCGAGCATTAAACGGTATCCAAAGGAGACCTGCTTGAGTTGTCTGAAGGAGAAATCCTGGAGGGGTTATCAACAAAATGAGTGGTGGCTGCAGAACAGATTACAATATGCTGGGAAGGAAAAGATGTCAAGACTAAGCATATAGTACTCACATTCAACCTCCATAAGCTTCCTGAGACAATAAAGGGGTACATGAATCGTCAATACAATACAGATGTTAATAGACAGTACATGCCAAGTCCTAGCAGGTTCCAGAACTAATCCAGCTACTGCAACCATACATCATCCTAGGTGATCTGAACACCCACAACCTTCTCTAGGGTAGCGATAGGTGTGACACACGGGGAAACATTATAGAACATGTGGTACATAACCATGCTGTATGTCCTAACACTGGGCTACATGCACACTACAATGCCTCAAAGCAAAGCTTTTTGTGTCTAGATATATTGGTATGCTCAGCATCCATATATCAGAGCCTTCAATGGAATGTCGAACACCATCACCATGGAAGTGATAATTTCCCGACAAACCTGAAATACTTGTCTCCTTTCTATTCCCTACCCACAAGGCCACAAAGATGGAAGCTTACCAAAGCTAACTGAACAGGCTTTAGAAGGGAATCTATCCTAACACCAGTGCTTATAGAAAAGGGGACAATTGATGAAATCAATAGCGCCATTGTGGGGGAAATTATCGATGCTGCAAAGAAAAGTATTTTGAAAACATGATCTACTCTACCTAAAAGACCCAAGGTGTGGCGGAACGAAAAATGCAGGAATACCTTCGTAATGCAGAAGATAGCTTGGAGAAAATTTTGTGGGCAACCAACACAAACCCTTTTACACCATAGTGCATTGTGATTGCTACGTTACAATTGAAAAATGTGTGTAATTTCTGCTGTTTGCTCGAAAATCTTTGCTTGAAATTCAAGGCCTATGGCAAATTGAAATAGATTTTTTCAATTCAGGCGATTCATTTTTGCACGAGTGCTACCCAGTTTCAAAACAGGACAGA
>JARGYV010085703.1:0-13726 GCA_029532675.1 Ornithodoros moubata
ATTGTGCAGTGGGTGGATTGGAGTCTCCGGGTAGCGACATGGCTGCGTGTTCACATCACGTACGGGTCACCAATTGTGGAGCGACAAGACGTGCAGCAGTGACCAGCTGTTTATTCCCCGAAGCCTGAGCTTCTACTAACTAACATGGCCGCCCGCGTGTCCTCCGGCACCTCTACCTCTTCTCCCGAGCTTCTCGGCACTTCTTCCTCTACAATCTCTCTGTCGCTTTCAAACCAATGCTTTCAAAGTCGTGTTCAGCAAGATGTAGCCAACATAATGAGGTACTATTCAAACAGACGACAGGAGCAGTCGTCGAGAAAACCTAAAACAAGAAAAACAAGCGTGACGTGTGCACCCTGCTTTCACTATGGCAGTCTTGGCCAGTCATCGTGCGTCCGGTTCCACATGTGTACATGTTACATCTCTCTTCACGTGATGGTCATATTAATCCCGAACTTGGAGGGATTACAGAAGCAAGAAACCGGTGGTTCAGTGGAATAGGTGGTCCCTGCTCGTCTGAAGGTTGGGAGAAGATAGGTTCGAATGCCACCGCCAGCTGTGTGGATGAATTTTCCCTGTATGTTTCAAGACGTATGCCGCTAAAAGCTCAGCGTTTCCCCGAGGAAGATGCATCCACACGATGGCATCCACACGTCAAATCACACTGGAGGCAACAGTACACCTGACGAAATCTTCTGGTGGTACGACGCTTGTTTAAGGTTGTTGTTACTGTTTCGTCGAATCATGGAACACACTGGTGTAATTGCTGTGAAAGAATTGTTGCGATGATACGAATAGAAAATCGCGTGAATGTACAGGGGCCTCAGAACTGCGTTGCAGACATTTCGGTGTCCAGCTCCGTTTGACAAACGAAAGCAAAAGGAAATGGAGACATTTTTGTAGCATACAGTCGTATTCCGCAGTAAAAGAGAAAAGGGTTTTCGCGACTCGTTTTAGGGCTATCTAACGATAGCGTAAGCTCCGGATTCTTCAGTGGACGTCACGGAGGATATGGCATATGGGAAGATAAATGCGAGTGAAAAATCATTCTTCACTGGGAGAAGCAATTCATGAATAAGCTGGGTTTGCCTGGAATTGATGGCTGTAGTCTTTGACAGCGACTTCACGAACAGCAAGACCCCCGGCAGAAAAAAGGGACGCGCCATCGTCATTTGGTTTGCTCTTTCCTGCGGCTAGATAGTACACATCTTCCGTGCAAAGGGATATTTCAAACCGTGGGATTACTTACTGACGTAAACTGTGCACGATAGCCTGCACAGGACGCAAGAAGAGAGAGAACAAAATATGCGACAATCCTCTTGACCTACCACGACGTGCTGGAAGGGCACAGCTGCATCGTTCACTAGCCGGTTGGATTGTTGGACAAGAAACGTTCTGTTTACAGTTTCGCCGACCATAAAGTTATATGAAGTTTCATACTCTCCCGAACCCAACAGACTGAACCTCAGCATCCACCTCAGAAAAAAACAAGAAGATACGAGTTCATTATGAAATATAATTGATAAAATTAAAAGAGTCGCTGACAGCATTTCGTTGTAGCACGCTTTTCGCGAGAGAACTGATCTCCACACCGTTTCTCCAACGTGTGCGAGGAGGTGCTGAATATTTGTGCGTGGAGATGCGACTGGAAAAAAGTCGATGGCTCTAGGGGAGAATACCACACGAACAACCACGACACAACAGCGAGGCATTTCATGCGAATCGGGCATTCTCAGGAGCAGATTGAAATGGCACAAGCCAGATGGTGCAGCGCAGAAAACGGTCATACATTCTTGAGCAGAGAGAGACCGGTGAAAAGGAAATTTCAGATCCACAGGGCTGAATTAAGCAGCGAGACGCAAGTAATCTGGTATGCGTCCAGAGCGCAAATGGCGTGAACAGGATCTTCTCTCCCCTTCGTTTATCTATCCATCATTTTAACTTTATTTACTTATCACCCGTTTAATTTTACTTCATATTTTTTTATCAGAGTCATAGATCTATGCCAAGATCAGAAATAAGAAATCTAGCACCAAATCAATGGCAGTGGCACACGTCATGCTTTTCTTTCGTGTCTTTTTTTTTTTTTTTTTTTTCGCACGGGTCATTTCCTGGCAGTGCAGCCCATAGGCGATGCAGATGTACGGTGCTCGCCATCATCGCAGCGAAAACTGTGATATAGCACTCAACAGCGTCTAGCGAGGCAGTGCAAGCATGACAAGCCGCATCGTGTGCAGCGGAAGTGTGGGAGAACGGGTACGTGCGCACGGATGGTTGCTGTAGGGGCGCTCTGGAAGATAACAGAACTTCCCACTTTTATTCGGATGCGCAGTACTGCGTTGCGTTCTCTCCTTGTCATTTCGAAGCGCAAAAGATTCCTGGTTCACAGTTGCACAGCACTACTCTGAGTAGCTTTTCTATAGGTGCCTCCCTTTGCTCATTTATTATTTTCTTTTTCGTTTGTCTGCCCTTCTAGCTCCGAAATTTCATCAGTCTGGACCGAACGCAGAAGACGCGTAACACCTCCATGAACCACGCCAGATTGTGATGCATCCTGTAATTACGAAGCGGCGTGGACATGGCTCCGATTCTAATCCTGGAGTCCTTTCGAACTGCCTTGCAATGAAATCCCCAGACTTCGTCAGGCTAAACCACGGGACTTCAGGACTTTAAGAAACAAAAATTATTTTTCGTGGGCACGGGTGAGATCGATGACGGTGCTCGAAGGATAAATGTTCAGCTCCTTGCTTTCACTGAAGTATGGGCTGCCTGTTGCGCAGTGGAATCAATAACTTCGGTATGGAGGTAGTACACGGGCCATTTGTGAGGAAGCTAGCAGATAACGAAAATTAATCACCGCGCAGCAGGACACTCATCAGATCAGGAAAGATCGTAGGCGTGACGATCCCGCCCTTAGGACGGCTCTCTGCACGTACTGCTATTACTAGAAGCGTCGGAACAGGTGTTTGGGGGGTAAGTGTCAGTATGCAGAGTGAACCTGAGCATTCGCTTTAGTAACTATTCTAGTGAGTCCTTAAGCAGTACAATCAGTCCTTAAATCAATAATAAGTTTCCTGTTGGTTTGCTTCATTTTTGATGTGACAACCAATATTAGCTGCTTACGTATTTACTCATCTTTTACAGCATGCTTCACTTGTAGAACCTCACAATAAAGAAACTTAAATTAAATTGAAGTAAACCACTTGCCAACCTGTACGCTGTTCTAATTATAGGTTTCAAACTCAGTTCCGGAATCCATGAACCGTTATTATCGGCACGGAATTCTAAGCCCCAACTGTAGCTATATGGTACACGCAGGACAGCGTTAGCAAATTGTTTCTCGCCATTAGGTTATTGAATTAAACAGATGTAAGTTTCAAGCTGTATCCCGCGTGCAGCATGCTGGTGTGTCTGCGTCTCGCCACAGTTTAAGAGAAAGCGTGCTTGGAGCAAGTTTAATTATTCTAAGAGCCATTGATTTTGCGCCAGAATAGCTTCGGGAATCGTACATGCAGCTCAGTATGTCGGCCCACCAATTTCGCGCACTGAAAAAGCAGCCTTCTTGACTGGATCACAATGGTATTTGAATAAGCCCTCAGTGTCTACTAGCAAGCCCACTTGTGTACCAAGCTAACTGGCTTGTCACACAAGCCAGAAAGAGTCACAGCTGCCATTTGGTTGCCATGGCTATAGCACTTTCAATATGATGTGAAATTAAACTACAACAATAAAAAACAAAAATAAAAGATTAAATTGAAAAATACGAGAGGAGCGTTGAGACAGTACACGCCTTTGCACACCTCAGTGAAAGCAGATTTATTTGGTGAACCCCCTGAACGCTAGTACGTGCTGCCCACAATCCATGGACGGAAAACAAGAGATGGAGGGATGCATCAAAACCATCGCTACAAGTGAGCACAAAAAGAGAGAGTCCCGTCTACGCCAACGCGGCATAGAATTAAAGTGAAAGATTGAAAGAAGACGCGATGTCAATGCCAGATAAGCAACATGGCTCATAATCGCGTGCACTTTGAGCTCTTCCTAGTTCATATTTCACTTGTAATCTCATTTGCATAAGAAACTGAAAGCGCGTATAGTAAGTGGAAGCAAGGCGTCTTTTTGAGAGTTATCCCTGTGGCATCTGCTATTTCGATTTTTTCCAAGAATCTAAAATTAAAAGTTTAATTATCGAATTCCTGGTTAGTTAACCAGTACGCTCGTGGTGTGTCTGACAGAACTTTTCCCGGTCCGTGCGAGCCATATGTCTAAGCGGGATGTATGGTACACTCGTCATGGTCTGGTTTGAAAAACTTTTCACAGCTTAATTTTGATCCCTTTGTTGCTGTCGCGCCATCGAAACAGCCTAAGCTATGTGTAAACAATCTGAGCTCCCTCATATAGATGTGATTCCGTTTCAGGAAAGCACAAATTGATCGCAGGCATGCCTGAGTACTACGTGCAACTTGCAGCCATGTAAAACTGTACTCTCGAAATCAGTTCCATAGTTCACGACGGAAATGAAGTCACTGAAGAAAAGAGTGGTATGTGCCGGCGCCAGCTTTTTCGCCAATTACTCCATTTCCATCGTGCTTTTCGCGCACAGAGGCTGTGTCTATTGCGTTCATCCCCAGAGCGAGCTTGGCTCAGCACGATCTTCTTTCCCTTTCCGATGCTGCCGTTGACTGCCAGCGAAAGCAGACGCCGTCCCAAAGATTTGCGCCTAAGGTACGCATCAATGCGTTTGTGTGCGTGTGTTTCTTTTTCACTCTATGACTAGAGGAAACCCAAAGTTATTTGTAAAGCCTGGTTACTGCAACAGATGTACAATCAAACTCCTTCACTTCGGCTTGATAACAAAAAAAAAACAAAAAAAAAACGTTACAACTTATTTTGTTCGCGGTCTGGATAAGTCCCCATACAATTAATGTAATTTTCGAACATTTACAACGACTTTCTTTATAGCGAACATATCGAAATCACGAAGCGATTTTCGGGTCTCTTCAGTTGACAATTATAATTGCTATAACGAGGTTTGGCGTCAGAAGGCACAGTTAAAGGGACGGTCTCGTACAAAACGACCTGTTTAAGACCTATATGCCATTCGAAGCGCCATTGTCGAAAATGGCACACTGCGAATTCTTTTCGACAGAAACGCAGCAGATATTAAGTTAAACGAATTAAATTGATACGACGACAACATCCGGTGACGTCAGCAAGTATGGAAGTCTGCTATTGGACGAAAAGCAGCGAATCGAGGCAATACAAGCAGACGACGGAGCGCCGGGTTTCATTCCAGTTGTAGTGTGTCCAGTTTAGATCGCGCCGCGAGCCAATCACAAGAGCCGCATTTCGCGCCTTTTCCTGCTGACGTCACCCATGACGTTTTTTGTGTAAGAAAGGAGGGAAACGATAAAAACACTTGACGTCCGTCGTCTGCTTTCTCTACTATTTTGTTAAATTTCTCGAAAACTATTGCGCTCCTGCCGATGGGCTTTCGATGCGGTCTTATATTAGTACTAACGATTCTTATTTCACTAAAGTTTCGAAATCGAATTTTCTGTACGAGACCGTCCCTTTAAAGAGGACAGCTGTCCATGGGCGCCCCGTGTGGCGCCACGTGCACTGACGTGCATTCTTTGGAGTTGTCGTTCGGCTTTTCTCTGCCATCCGTTCACGAAAAACCCCCTTCATAATATCCTGTTTCACAGTCCTATTGCAGTAAACAGAGAACAGAAACAGAGGATTTCAGTGATTGTCAGTTTCCCATGCCAGATTAGGGAAAACGGGTGGTTGCCACGGGTGGTTGCAACCACCAGCCACGGGTGGTGGTTGGTGGTTGCAATGACAGTGGATGTTCCATGGACTTGACTAACATGACGTCATGTACAATCTGAACAGAAAAACTTCAAGTAACACCGCATGTTCACACTTATTTGTGACACACTGCACAATGTTGCAGTCCTCGGCTGTTCGTTCTTTTTCAACAAATGTCAACAAATAATTGTGATTGCCGCCTTTCTTGATTAGCGTCGTGGTGCATCAAAGAAATGCAAACGCTCCCGTGCTTTTTCTTTTTTGCTCTTGGAATGCTGAGAAAGTATAACGAAACAGGAACTGCACACCGCGATGCTGGTGACAGCGGTTATCGGAATTGTGAAGCAGCCATAAACAATCAAATTCCACGTAATCGGTTGGGCTTACGAGTCTACCTACGATTCACCAACAATGCGGTCAAAATTTCCTATTCGGTGCTGTATTAAGTCAGCAATCTTTCATATAATGAAAGAAGGATATACCACTGTCACTGTCTCTCACACCGCTTGCACCCTAATCAACTTCGCGCTACCTCTATCGGGGCTTCACCAGCCCGTGGCCACTGAAAGCATGTCAATTATGTTGAGATACGTATAAATCAACTTAAATTTCATTAAATGTGGCCATGCGTAATGGAATTATAACCGGGCTTTCTATATCACTTCTTACTCATGACGCCAAGGAGACACGTCATCCTGAGGATGTCCTCAAACTGTCTCCTCGTCCTTCAGGGGATATACCCTGAACACCCTTATAGGATGACGTCGTAGAACTGTCCTGATGGCGTCAGCTTATAACGTCCCGAAAACGTCCAACAATGTAGGCTTAAAAAACGTTCAAAAGTTCATAGGCCATGTAAATAAAAAAATTTACCAACTCGAGTACCGAAAATAACAAACTGAAAAGTTTCGTTTTGGAACCACTCACACTTGTAGTTTCTTAGCAGATTTAATTGGACTTAGATTTATATATGCTTTGCCTATCAGCGAACACTGACCTCTCACTATAAAACGGCCTCGCTATGAAACTGGAACGAAAATTGATGTTTGCAGTGTTAAAGTTTAATCCATATTTTCACATCCCATGTGGCCAACATTTTATCTTGAATCAGTGAATGAAGCCCACTAGCAATTTTTTTTAACGCACCTGGTGTAATCAAGGACTAAGGTTTCGTACAATATTCAAACTTGTCTGCAAACAGTTGTTGTTTGCAGAAGACACACAACTTGCCTTATCTTTTTTCTGCAAAAAGCAGCATCTACTGATATATTCGAAATAAATATTTCAGCATGGCAAGTATTCTTGGGAATCGCCATGCACACAATGTTCGAACCCGCGCATGGTCCCCCTAAAGTTCCAGGATCCTAATATTTTTTTAACACAACGTGAATGTCCCTCCGACCCACCTACCCATAAAATGCTATTCTGTTGCAGATATAAGAAATCAACTAAATTTCCGATCAACTATATTAAGCATCAAAGCGAAACTTGCATGCTTGCATCACCATAGAAAGTCAACTGTCATAGCTATCATCAATCTGCCTTATTCAAATTTGCCGTTATCTCATCGTGTCGTGGCGGGTAATGTGTTTTAGCCTGTCTTTGGGACTTCCAAATCATATTTGAAGGTAGTATATCTGAATAAGTGATATATCAACTGCTGTCTCGCGCGTTATATTTCGTCCTGAGTCTTCAGCAAAAGTTCGATTTTGATGCACGGGTGAGGCACATGTAGCAGTTTGAAGTCCTTGTTCTCTCTGTCAGATGTCTAACTTCACCGGACGATTTCGTATAGGAGAACCTGATGCGGAGGGGTTGATGTGAGTGTCCCTTTCTCATGTAATTTTGCGAGGAGCTGCTCTTAGTGCCAGACCTTTCGGTTTCCTTCGGCTGTTCACCGACACATCCTCGGATAAGTCACCCCAGTTCCCAGTGGTGAATCTCGTCCTTTATCCTTTCTTCTACAGGTTATGCATTACATCAGGGACCATATTTATTACCTTAAAACCTTGAACGAGCTGTGGGAATTCGCTATCTCGCCATCCATTGTGCTTACAGAGACCGCATTCTTCCGGGCTGGAAGATCTGTGGGTACCTAGAAGACTTTGGGACTTTGTGTGTGAATTTGTACGAATATATGTCTACACTGCTGACACAGCTGACATCCTATTGTGTTAGCCTTAAATTAAAGGATATGATACCGCCGCAATGTGCGCTTTTATTACATCTCATTTTCTTACGTTTACACCTCTCCTTTTTCGTAACATGCATATTTCTGGCACATTGATGGTGTCCCAGTGTCTTACTGTCATTTCTGGATATATTTAGCTGAGAATGGTAACGTCAATAGTGTACTCTTCCCCCTTCTTCGGGCTACCGTCGTGCACCAAACTACATTTTTCACAACAGGCTTCGCTGATTTATAGAGCAAACGCATAGGCACAAGTGGGAGGCGCAGGCGTGAGAGTGATCCAGTTCCAATTGAAAAGACGTTTCATCCCGTGTCGTGAGGCGCATTACGGTGCTCCTTTATCGAATCCGCGCTCAGGACCTTTTATCGTAGAAATAAGTTACAGAAAGGACGCTGTTCTTACGCTGTATCGAATGGGCCACTTTTCCATTTCTGCACCCGATGCTATATAATCCGCATTTGGGTCTTTCCTTTTTTTTTTCCCCTCTCTTTAGTGTTTACACAAACAACCTTCTAGTGAAATACGATGCCTCACTTGAGCTCACTGTCCATCTCGTTTTTTTTCTCCCCTATTATCCAGCCGTTTGCACTATGGATTCGGTCCAGTAGCTCACCTATGCGTATGCTGTCTTACCAATCATGAATGGAGTGCACAATAACATGACTAGCGAATTATTAAACATATTCTTGATATAATCGTTATTTGAACGTAGATCATAGTGTACGAAAGAGTTCACTACGGAAGCACATGACGCAAGACTGAAACTGATGTGTACAAATGCTTTGAATACACCTCCTGCTCGCTGACGGGTTTTCGGAACGCTTCGGCGACTTCGGAAGCACGTAAGATTCTGCCTTTGTCGTGTGACACAAGGCTCCTCCCTTCAACTTGACAGTGGACAAATATCGCTCCACTGATAGTTTTACTTTAGTGAGGTTTGAAATGCTGTCACCTTTGTATGGCTCCTGAAGCCAACGTGTTCCATTCAAGAGTCGCGGGCACGAAATTAGACTACTGTAGTCATGTGGTATGGGAAAGTGTTACCTTTTATCCGGTAGGTTTTGTTTTCGACAAGGGGGTCTGCACCATGGATGAATGCGCCAGATTACCATGATTGTCACCATAGCATTATAGGTCGTCAGAAATGTTACGCTGCTAACCTGTATCTCAAATTGCTTCCAGAAAAAAATGTATAGCGCTTATACTGGTTTATAACAAAGTGTTGCACGAGACATAGCTCTCTGTAATCCGACTAATCGCCAGCTCACAGTTTAGCGGCTCCCTAGTGGCAGGATTGCGAACAACAGAAATGCATTGCTGATGTCATCAAGGGAAAGTCGTCTGCAAGACAAGAATTCCAGCCGCATAGTTCCTGACACCGATCCTACAAGAGAAGGTTGGTTGAACTATGAGAAGGAAGCTCCAGATAATTGTGCCCGTTATAAAACAGCATGAAAAGACCAGATTATGTCCACGTATTTTGTACAGTCAGTCCTCCTCACTTGGTTGACTGGTAAGTGCTGTTGGCGGTGCCTTTTCAGTGAAATGTAACAGTTGGAGATTGTGTACATCGTGCTCAAGCCAGGACTTTGTCGACGAAAACGAAAAATTAAAAATGAAAAATCGTTCAGATAAGGCGTAGTTATCACTGGTCTGGAAGCCTGGTCATTCACAACGAAAACAACGGCCCCCGCGATAAACCGGGCTGATAACCGTCCAGCTATCTCTGAATGGTTGCCACGACTTTCGCAAGAAGAGCCAGCTATTGCGCAGCGACTTGGATGAACTCGGCTCCATTTCATGCCGCCTTTTTCCTTATTCACGGAAGACCCTGCCAGCTTGCTCTTACAAATAACGCTTCTTTCGACGCGGGCTGTATCACTTCGGAGGTATGAACGTGAAACAGAGACGCGAAATCCTCTTTTTCGGAGGGATCATATCGTCCATAACAAAGTGCTCAATATAAGAACTCGATGCTACCTCGCAAGTGGATACGAATTCTTGGAAGCCAATCATGGCTGTAGTTGGTCATTTCGTAATCAAACAATGAAGGGTACAAGGAGTGATAAACACTTTACAACCGACACGTGCCGTAACGGTGATTCGAAGTATCTCTGGCCACAGATAGAAATAGCAAAATTAATTGATATCTCCAAGAAATGCAGTTGGTTGATGTATTCAGTAGAATCCCCGTCATTCCACACATGAGTCAAGGTCGTCACATCTTTGAAGGTTTATAACTGAAGGTACTTCTTGTGACCAAGCAGCACCAGCAAAACGAAGAAATAATCTTTGTTCTTCTTTGTTCTCGGTGCCGAAGGTATCGGGCAATATGCGATTACTGCTTCCATGTCTCCTGTCAGTCTTACCAGTTCTGCCGGAGGCTATGCACAGATAAGTTTATGAAATAGTTTAGTTGGTTGAAAGCTGGAATGAGCACTGACAGAAGACACCGTGATCAGAAACTTCGTATTTTGCAGACACCTCAATGGCCATTTTAATGGCAAGTGACTAATGCGGTGCTGCATTGCCCAAACACTGCTGGCGCCGTGTAAAGGTAGCGCAGCCCATGCCATGGAATACCGTGTGTAGAAAACTAACTAAAATGTGGGAGCACATTACAGCTCAATGCTACCAATTCAGCGCTTTGCAAGAAAAATTGAACTGTCAGAAAAGTTTTCCAGACGCCCAAAAACTTTTCTAACAGTGTCTGGAGGCTAACAAAAAAGAGCAGCGACGCCACACGTACGACTCACCTGCTCGACCATGAACTCCGAAGCAGACACAGGGGAACACAACACCAAAAATCACGCAAAGAGTCGAACATTTGTTCATTGCTCCGCCGCTAAGTTTCCCTGAATTTGAACCTGAAGCGTTTTCTGCACTCACAGAAGAACAGAAAGTTGAAACACTTATCCGGGCAGGCGGCGCGTAGGCCACCTAGCATTAAACTCGTAACTTTCACTGGGCAAAGCGAATGGGCACCACATAGAGCATCGCACAGGGAGACAAGGGAACCCGGCATGCGAGCCGTAATCCACTATCAATCTTGACAACGCGCCCGGGCGCTCGGCGTTGAAGGCGCTGAATGACCGAAGAGCGGCGAGTTTCGTCGGACAACCTCCGACACGGGGGCGAGAGGTACATGGGGAAATGTTCGAGGCGAGGGTATGGGATGCTCTCATTACAAAAGGGAAGGGAAGTAGGGAGAAAGAGGAGATGAAAATCGAAAAGAGATCAAAGAAAACTTGCGCCGCCTCGTGGCGTCGGAACGAAGTGTGCAGTGATGCTTTTTAGTCCTAGTTTGCTTCTCGTCAGATTGTTTGTTACATGTCACTTCATAAAAAAGAAGAAAACATGCGACTGAGCGAGCATAAAGGCCAAGGAGTTAAAACATCGTCAAAATGATCGTTTTCCGGCATACGACACACACAGAGGAGGGATTAAAAATTGATATTACCGATTGACATGGTTTATTCGGAGGTCTCTCTCGAAACTGACACCTATGGAGTGGGACGTGAGGTGGAGAAGGAAAGACACGGACGCTTGAATGACGACTTTCAACATATTACCTACATAAGATCTGTTCTCGACGCTGTGCATCAGAATGATGAACACCTAAACGGTCGAGTTAAATATCCATTTGATATTTGTTGTGAAGCTAGGCGAAGCACCATCGTGACCTTTTAAAATGCTTACGAATGTTTACAGGCATGAACGCATGTCTTGCACGTGTGTGAGTGGCGGAAAAGATTCTGCGAAGCACGTGAGATCGCGGAACACGGTGGACGACTTCAAGAAATGATGCAAATTCGGAAAAAAATCTGCAAGATTGTTCCAAAAGATCGCTGACTAAGTGTCGGAATGATTGCTGAAGCGGTGGACGCTGACAAAGGCATCAACGTGGAAAACCGCTTAAGGACATGGACATGAAGATTTGTGACGAATTGGTCAACTGTCCTCACATCAGATCGAGGAAGCACTGAGCTGGGATCGATAGTGACATTGTGACATAAAATAAAGCAGACCTTCACAGTTTTGAAATAAACGTCGCTGTTGTTGTTTAATACATATTCGAAAACACCTTTGCTCTCGTCGAAGGCTTATTCATGGGAGCCGCCATTAAAATGCGTAAACGCTACCCGCTGAAGAGAAACAAGCTCGTGCTATGAATTTCTGGCTACTGGTGGCTTGAATGCGCGAATCACCATTAGGCCCATTGTAGAAAAGTTTAGCAATATCAGTGAAGGAGGTAATGACTTTAAGTATTGGTCGGAAACAGCAGTTCGTAAAAATTATTTGACAAATTACAAATATATTCAAATGATGTGAAAACTAGTACGACAAAACTACGGTATGCCCTCAGGGGGACAAGCGTACCAAGGGATCGTTGACGTCACAGCCTTCCTGCTTTGGAGGGCAAGGAGGGGCCGCCCGACGCATTACGGAGCGCTCGTCGAGAGACGACACGACCAATCGTCGCGCAACTTTGCGGGAATGTTTTATATTTCACCCCCTTCAATATTCAAGCAAAAAATATACAAGAAACGTTTCACGTCTGGGGCCCTGGAAGTCCCTCCCAAATTATTTTTTTTTTTCTTTTTGTCAACTAACAAGAAGTCACAAACCACGTGCGACGCTAATTCTTCATTTCCTCATTTCGCCCAAATTGCCCGTCAGCCAGATATAAGCTGCCATCTGCCGGACCTTGAAGCACACCCACATTCCACATACCCTAGTGTCATACATGATGGACGAAAGTTCAAGACGTTCACAAAAAATTAGCCATTCTTCCTGGTGATTACCCAACATGCAAGGAAACAACGAGCACCTGGCCTAAACCTTCCGGGCGTTTGTGGAATGGAATGAACGTATGGACTTGTACAATGCTTCAACCGACGTCAACTTGCTTTATGAATATGTTCAAAGCGCTTTGCCACGATTTTTTGTCTTTCACGAACTTACCATGTAATAAACACGTTGCTGTTGCTACGTACGTCGGACCCCTTCCGTGGCTTCTCCCTCCACGCCACCATTTTGGTTTGCGGTAGCAACTGCACCCAATAGATCAAACAATCATAAAAGGAGGCCACCAAAAAAGTGGCAGCGTAGCTATGGTGAAGCCCGGCACCGGCACTGCAGACGTGGATTGAATCCTATGGCTTTTCAGGTGGCTTCTTTCATTCATTGCTTCTTCTTAGGCACCGTGAGGCTTGTTTTCCTTCCCTTGCACTTCAAAGCACGAGCACGAGCAGCACGGACGTCACTTCTCTGGCTCCGGCAGCAATACTTTTAAGCCTAAACCCATTTCATTTTAAAGGTTGAAAAGGCCTTCGCGCCGCGATTGAGGGTACGAAGGAGGCGCGGTGGCGCGGCCCACCGCCTGACCTGGACGGCGGAGAACGCCCCGGCCCGACGAGCCATCAGTCGTCCCGGGAGCGTAGCCGATCACCTATCGCAAGACCGCCAACCAGTCCTGTTCCCTGCGACGTCAACGAGACAACCAACGAGCAGCCATCGCAAAGTGCTGCACCGGTTCCTGTACGTAGCCGATCCCCCATAGGAACACCGTCTGCCAGTCCCGTTCCCGGTGACGTCAATGCGTCTGTCGGCGAGCAGCAATCACAGTGTGCTGCCTCGGCTCCCCTGCGATCCCATCAGGACTGGTCTGATGCCACCGAAGAGTACATGCATGACGACGCCTCCGGAGATGACCAAGA